>KZ506332.1:91230-118773 GCA_002844005.1 Limosa lapponica baueri | reverse complement strand
GCGCCGCGCTTCATGCTGGACCTGTACCACGCCCTGGCCGAGGGCGCGGAGGGCAGCGCGGGCGCGGAGCCCAGCGGCCGCCCGCCGCCCCCCGCCCCGCCGCCGCTGCCCAGCTCGCAGGACAGCGCCTTCCTCAACGACGCCGACATGGTCATGAGCTTCGTCAACCTGGGTGAGTGCCGGGGTGCGCGGAGTCCGTCCACCCGCCCGGTCCGCGGACACCCGTGTTCCGCCGGGGCCGCTGCCCGCGGGCACCTTCCGCGGGGAAGGAGGCTGCTGCTGGCCGGGGAACGCGGCGGGGTCGAGGGCGGCGGTCCGCGGGGGTCTGCCCGACGGGACCCACCTAGGCTGCGCAGGTTTTGGCTAGGAGGGCAGCTCCATTCAGTGAAGGGCAAAACCTCCCATTACCCCACCCCCCTAAAAAAAAAGCCCCAGAACGCAAAACCCGAGGGGAACAGAAAAAGGTGTATCATTATATTTTTTAATAGTCTTTTTTGTCCTCGTTATGATGACAGTGGTCAGAGTCTGTCGTTTGGGATTAAACCCAACCTGTTGTGGTTCCCGGGCCATGCTGGAGCGCAAGTTGTGTTCATTCACTCAATGCAAGGTCTAGCATGGCATAGATGCCTTTGGGGCTGGAGCAAAGTGGCCAGTGCTACTCCATGGTGTCCCCATCTCCTTTCTTTTTGTAGAGGGGGTCTGAGCTAGTGTGATGATGAATATGTGACTCTGAGTAGGATATTCTGGCAATTGAGCCAGTGAATGTGATAAACATTTGTATCATGGAACTCTTGAAATAAGTTCTGTTAGACGTCAGCCTGCTCTTCAAACAGATCACGCTGTCAGCGTGTTACTGATGTGAAGCTCTCCGAGGTGGGCATTTCAGTGGGACAGCCATTAAGCTTTTTACTTGAAGGAGCTCTGAATACTAGACTGCAATTATAAGGAAACAGTGTAATTAGATTCAGCCTAATGTGGAGAATGAAAATATTTCGGTTGGCAAATTGCAGTTCCTTTTTTTTTAAGGGAATTCCTGTGAAGCTCAAGTGCCTTAGCCAGTCGGCTGAAAACTGTGTCTTTTCACTAGTGCTTCCAGAGCTCTGTGCCAGAACGATGACACCTGTGAACAGCTTGTCTTATTTAAAAAAAAAATAAAATGTGTGTTTCCTCATCTAGAAGGATGATATGTCACTGCAGCGGGAAGCTATCAGTAGATGCACTCAATAGCTTTATACCACGGTGTATACATTCAGAGCAAGTTTAGCTCTAGTACCGAGGGATGGGTGATTTTTGAAGCTGGGGGGTCAGAAGTGTCCCCCTTGCGCAGCGAATGTTTGTTAAAGGATTTGTTTATGTTGAAATTGAGGCGACTGCAACTCCTATAGGCGCAGCGGAGCTGCCTGGGGCACAAAGCCCTTACAGCAGGGCAGAGCCCCATAGGCTCTGCGTACTGTGTGTGTAGCTGTCAGGGTCTCAGCCTGCTCATTTAAAATTAGTTCAAGGGTGTTTAGGTTGTGCTGCGGTTTCAGAGTTCCAGTGCTTATGATTGAAACATCCTGAAATCGTCCGTCAATGAAGTCAGCATGATCCGTGTCTATCTCAGACCCTGCGACGTGGGAATACTGTATGGGTTTTGAGTCCAAAGGGCAGCTGCTTCTGTGCTTCTCCCTTCCCAGGCTCCCCAAACCTCTCTGTCCTTTGAATACACAGAGCTGCTGTGGCTCTCTCTGTTCTTTGCCTTGGAGACTTTCAGGACCTGTACTTAGAGATGTGAATTGAAGAGGCGCGGTGCCAGCTGTAGCTATCTGTAAGCAATCCCTGTAGCACATTTCATTTAAAGGTTGTGGAGCAAGGTGCTTGCGAGGGGCTGGGTGATTCGCAGAGGAGCTAATTTCAGGGAGAAATGTGAGCATTTGGTGTTTTGGAAGGTATTTAGCCGCCTGCTTTATAAAGCACGAGGAGAGCAGTATTAGACAGTATGCCTGAAAGTATTTGTTTCTTTTGAAAATAATAAAAAAACATTCATATGATTCAAATCAGGTCTGATAATTTGGATCTAGACACTTATGTAACAACAAGGAAAATTATTCATGTAATGTAGTAAAATAGCGCGATTGAAATGCTAGTTATGAGTCTCAGGAAGTATGAATCAACTGCAGAAATTTCTCATCAACTTCCAAGTTCCAAGTCATAAACCATAATGTCATTTAACGTGATTGTTTGTTACCAGAGGGTTGGCAAATCAGCTTGCTGAGACTGGACAGCTGTTCGGCTGTTTTCTGTAGCTCTTCTGACATGGCAGGGATTTTTGGTGTATTGGCATTTACTTTTCCACTAAACAATAATTCATGCCAGAAAATTAGAGAAGCCTTAAGGTTATATTGCAATATAGAAACTGAAGGTGTGATGGGAGAAAGCCAGCCTGTGATCTATCAAAGCAGCTTATCAGATGTAGGCTAGAAAATGCAGTAAAAGATGGTGGGATTGCAGCAGAAAGGAAAGACTTCCTGACCTCAAGGACACTTCCAATGAAGTGTATGCCAAGTGACCCTGAAAACCCACAGCTGGAGTCTCCTTATAAGTCGACCCTGCCAAAATTATTTTATTTGGTGTTTTCTTCATGTGATCAGACCTGTAATAACTTCAGCTTGGTTAAAATTGGCTTCTGAAGAACTTTGTCAGTGTTCAACTTTAGACATCTCTTTTAATTACTGACAGGGCAGCTACCAAAGAGATGTGAGGGGCCCTTGCCATTCTCTCAGGATCAGGAAAGTATGGTATTACATGGGTATACCTGGTGCAGGTCGCCCTGAAGGTGCATGTGGGTGTGAAGTCTGTGCGGGTGGCCAGGGTGACCTGCCTTCAGGTGCTGATATCGCTTCTGCTGCAGCCCACAACCAGGCAAACATTTGATTGTTGTCAGTTGTGCTGCAAAGCCATCATCTAGGTCAGCTGTGTGGAGAAGTCCTGCTTTGTCATAGAAGTTTGCAGGTGTGGATGTTCTTTTAAAAGTGTGTTTATTTTTTCCAGCCCCGTAGCCCAAAAAGAGTCAGTAGCTTGTAGTCACTGCTAATTTTAAATGTTCAGTGCGCCAGCCCTTCCTGACCAACATACATATTCCTTCAGTCTGAGCATACAGCAGATGTGTTTTCTGTCTGGGGAAGGCTATGTTTCTTTATGTGCTCAGGGTACAAGTCCTCCTTGTAGAGGTCTTGCAAAGCTCGGGGACTTTGGTGAGGTCTTAGCTTATTCAGGCAGCCCAGGCTTGTCCCAGGCTCATAGGTGAAGTCCTGGGAGACAGCTTCTTTAAAAAAAAAAAGAAAAAAGGGGGGGCACAGAGGTGCGGAGGTTCTCCAGACTCAGGAAGTTGCTGTCTTACAGGGAGGACAAGAAACATCAGTCTTCAAAGCGTAGAGTCTGGGATTTATCTTGCCTACCTAGTGATGTCTGCACCGTACTATGGGCTTGCAAAGTGTGGGTAATAATTCCCAGAGGGGCTGACTATAGGGGAACCTCAAGTTTCCAGGGTTTCTAGGAGATACTTAGCACTTTGTTTTACAAAGCACTTGGAGGGCAGTATTAGGGAGTAGAAATAAGTGTTTGTTCCCATTACAAGTAAAAACACACATAGCATATAAATAAGTTCAGATAATTAATTTGGATAATAAATTTCATTTATCAGGTTAGGTACCCTCAGTAAACCTGGTCCCTAGTTTGGGAAGATGATCCTGAAATTGTCTATTTCAGGTGTTTTCACTAGGATGAGGCACCCAGAAAGTGCCTGTTTCTTTCAATTTCCCACATAGGAAGTCTGGCTATCTAGTGCAGATGGAAACATCTGCATTTTAGATTTCTCTATTTGGGGTTTATCAGACCAAGCAGGGTACCAAGCCTCTGTGCCGAGGGATCCTGTACAGCAGGGTTATGGTGCTGGGGGGGAGTGTTTTGGGCCAACGGGTATCCTCGTGAAACTTCAGCTCCTCTTCGGGAGCATCCTTGGTATAAATGTAGCACTGGCATGTCTTGACGCGGTCCTTTGGGAAAATAACATCTATTAATGTTTCCTATTTTACTTATGTATCTTCCTTGTGGAACCAGATAGGGTTTCTCCTTGTAAAACAACCTGGGGTTAGTAGGGAGATCCCTCTTTAAGGCAATGGCACTGGATTGACAGCTGGACTTGGGCAGGCATCCCTATATTTTGCTGCCAAGGCTAGGCTGTTTTAGTGAGAAGACATACCGGGTTCCTCACAACAAACCCCTTCTCCCTCTCCAGGGGAGTGAGGAGAGAGGGATCACTGCTCAAACCAAACTGCAGACTAGGGCTGGGGGCTGTGGCAGACCTAAAGTCTCCTTCATCTCCTCTGGCTTGTCAGTGCTGATGTGAAGGGGAGCTGCTCTCCAGCCCCTTTTTGGCTGGCTGATGTTTTTAGAGCGTGGTGTGTGCCGTGTGTAGCAGCAGAAACAAGACTCTTGAAGACTTTCCTACTTTAACTGTGGCCAGAATTATTCCCTGTATAATGAAAGGTGCTGTGGAGCAATCTTGTGTTAAAATGGGGAAGGAGCTTGTCTGGTCCTCACCCATGCCTTTCTATTCTAGCATCCGCACCAAGGGGAAGAAAGCCACGGGCTTCCCACAAGAAAAACCAAGGAATCCAATGACAGTCTTTGTGGGTTTCTGCTATGACCCAAATCTGGGGCTGTTGACAGCTGGAGAGCTGTGCAGGAGAAGTCTGAACCCATCAAACCCTCCATGGACAAGGACGGTAAAAAGTGTGCTTTTGGGTTGTGGTGCCTAGTTATCCACAGTATCCTGCCTTTTTGTAGCAGACGACAGCATGGATTCACTGTATCTCTGTATTTTTGGAGAGTGGGTTTTCCCCTTTTCGGTCACAAGACTGGCAGGTCTCCTGGGAAGCCTTCAGGCAAAAGGATGAGGGGAAACCCAGCTGTTTGCCAGGCAGCCCTGGAGCTCTTCCACATGATTCGAGTTGGAACCATGGTGAAAAGTCTCTTTTATCTTCGATTCCCAAGAACCCAGGCAATCCCTGTCTTCCCTGCAAGACTTCAAGTATCTGCCAGGGCAAGGGTGCTCCCTTCCGGTGCAAGGGAGCTGCTCGGAGGTCAGTGCAGGGCTCGCTGTACAAATGCTGTCTCTCCCCTTGCCTATAAAGCAGCAACTTATGGATGTGATGTCTTCCAAACAGGCTTTTCATCTTTTTGGCAGCCGTCACCTACCAGATTTCCTTCTAGGAATGATCTTGCACAAATCCATGGCAAGCACTTAGGCGCAAGCAATATGCCTTCGCTCCGCGTGGCTTTTCACGGGAAGGAAGCGGCGCTCCAGCATCCCCACCTGCATTTTGAAAGCAGGTGAATTTTTTCATCTGAAGTGTTTGATCAGCCCAACTGTCTTTTTACTGGTATCATGCTTGGTGTCAGGGGATATGAAATCAGGCAACCAAGATGTATCAGGGACTTTGCATGATTATGTTGACGGGACCGTACCATTCATACTGTCATCCCATCTGTTTATACTCTTGGCCACATGTTGTAAAGGTCAAGACATCTACTCACAGGGAATAAGCGGAGTGTGTGATGCTGCGGATCTGGCTGTGCTGCCAGCTGGCTGTGTATAGCCTTGTGCTCTCGGCATGCAAGCGGCGTCCTCCACGTGTGTCCAGAGCAGGCCAGTATTAGAAATCATGAAGCTGATGATGGGAATGAGTTTACTGACTTCTTCCAAACCTTGTATACCGGGCTTGGATGCCAAGACAGATCCCAAGTGTGGGAGAGCAGCCTTCTATTTGCTGTTCAACTGATGCAGATCGAGGTCCTCATTTATGTCATCTCCTTGAAGCAGTCATTGCTTGCGAGCTGCCTGCTAGTGTGCAGCTGACTGACGACATGATTAAAGGAAAGGCAAATGGTCCTTCGATTGCTCTCTGCCTGGGGTTGCTGTTAGAAGTCCTCAGCTCTTCCAGACTCTGCATCTGAGGGACTGCAGTCATCCTTCTGCCGTTGGCCAGGAGCCCTGGAAGATGTGTGGCTCCCAGAGAAGCTGCTGTTCAAAATCTGCACTATTGAAATGAGTGGACAGTCATGTTTGTATAAGCAGTTTATCCAGGTCTAAATGTCATCTGGACTAAGCTGCTGGAACCAGACCGTGTGGCGTTAGCAGGACGATTGTCCTGTGAAAGGTTGTCAGAGCTTGAAATTTTACACTCTCTTAAATATGGGTGAAATGTTGAAGTCTTACTTACAATAACAACAACAAGTGATTGTAAATGGAAAAAGTTAGTATTGCCAAAGCAGTCTTGACTAATTCGAGTCAAATTTTGTATGTGTAAATAACTAAAAATTTGCATTTTAAAATACAAACCCAGGTGTAGGGTTGGTTTGTTTGGATTTTTTGGTAAAAATAAAAGCAGCACGTCCTAGTTCTTTTCCTCCAACAAAGTTGAAACTAAACCGTTTCTTATAACAAGGTTTTCTTCTGGCAGTTTTCTTCCAGCTGAGCATGGCTTCGTCAGAAAATCCCTTGGGCAGCTCTGTCGCGGATGTCTTGTGCTGAGCTCCAGCAGGGACTTCTTGCCTCAGGCTTGTGCCTCTGCCGAGGAGCTGAGTGTCCTTGCTGGGTCTAACCCAATACATCACGGCAGTGGTGCTCTCTCCTGTAGTTTATATTTTAAACTTTTACATGGTGTTTGTGATTTAGGAGGAAGGAAGGTGGTGTTTAGACTTCCCATGCTATGGAGGCATGATTCTTTTTAAGTCATCTTGCCTCATTGCTAACTTGTGGTGGCTTAGAGGAAGATACGAGTTACTTGGGATGTAAACAGTCCCATTGTCTATTCCTGCTGAATCCCAGTAGATGCACAGTAATGCTCTTAAGTATAGTCCAGCGTTTCCATTTGGCAATTTGAAATGTGAAACAGAGAGCAAACAGTATTGCCTGAATGGAAAAAGGGCTCATGGTTGAGAGATTCCTGTTTGTTTTAGCAGGAATCAAAGCCTGGGAGACCGAGGTTAAGGACCAGAAAGTCTTTCTCTGGGCATCTGATTCTTGGAGGGTGGTGTTGGGTCATACCCGGGTTCCCTGTTTGATAGGGCAGTGGTTGTAAACGTAAAGAGGGTACTTTTAGATTAGATATTAGGAAGAAACTTTTTACAATGAGGGTGGTGAGACACTGGAACAGGTTGCCCGGAGAAGTTATGCATGCCCCATCGTTGGAAGTTTTCAAGGCCAGCTTGGATAGGGCTTTAAGCAGCCTGATCTAGTAAAAGATGTCCTTGCCTGTGGCAGGAGGGGTAGAACTTTGAAGGACCATTCCAGCCCAAACCATCTATGACGCTAAGTATGAAGAGAGTGTTTTGGATTGGGATTTTCCAGCTGTGACACGCCAAGGGTGAGGGGATGTGTGAAAACCTGTCAGTGGGTTGTTTCCACCTTTTTTCCAGTCACGGCTGGCAGAGGAGGAAGAGTGGTGCCTCCTGGCGACTCTTGCGTGGCTGCAGTGCTTGCAGCAGGGGTGGCCACTGCAGGCACCCCAAAGAGGCACCCACTCCCCAGGGAGCCCCATGGCCCTGTGCTTTGCACCCAGGGCAGGTTCCCAAGGCTGTGGCTTTGGCAAGAACATGGGGTCACAGCTGCCACAGGGTTGTTGCAGGCAAAAAAAGCTTAAGCAAAGAAACTGAGCCCCTGTGGGATTGCAGGGGGGTTTAATGCATTGCACTGGAGTTTGATTCCTAAAACCTGCTATGGATCAGGGCCAATATTTCCTGAGCTTTCAATTCCTTAGGCTCCCAGGTGAAGAAACAGCAAGGTAAGGTTGGGTGGATTTTTGGGATATTTTTTTTTTGTTTCTTGGTTGTTTTTTTTTATTTACTTAGTGATGGCATGAGATATTTTTTGTTTTGTTTTTAAGGGCATAAAGATTTTGACAGCACTGCCTGCAGCTCTTTTTATTTCACATTTCAGTGTTCATCATAGTACAATGACAGAATTGAATCAGTGGTAGCAACAGTGGGAATTTTTGGCAAAAAAGGATAATGTAGACAGAGCCGAAGTGTTCTGCTAACTAGAACAGTAGCTGTATTTTCAGAGAGCTAGACATGACTGTTTTGATCCAATGTGGTGTTAATCACAAGAATACATAACTGCTTTCCTATGAACTTTCCCCTTAAAAATATCCAATGATATCACCTGATGTTTTGCACGAATGCTCAGTATAACCAGAATTTAGAACAGCTGGCTCCATATAAACTTGGAATATTCATAGGTCAAATATTAGTGTATAAATAAAAACATTTTGAAAATGAAAACAGAAGCACAGTATTTGAAATATACTCAGCGTGCAGATGTACTTCATGGCTTGAATAGCTTTACAAATTAATCAAGACAGTGTTAACGCTTGTTCCGAAGAAGTCAAATTTCCCGATAATAAATGAGAAAGTGTTTTTCAAACAGTATTCCAAAGATTTGTTATCCCATGTATTTTAATGGTCTTTTGCAGTATGAAAGATGTGTGAATTGGCTATTTGAAGCCCCCTTGTAAGTAAGATGTATTTGACCAACCCAAAATTTTACCGCTGGCAAACAGAGTCACAATTTCTTTTATCTAGTGCAGACTGTAAAGTATGCTGTATTTAAACCATGCACAGAAATGTTCATGGTGAGGTGTACTACTGTATGCAGGCACAGATGCAATATTCTTATCTTGTCATTAACTGCATTGCATTTGCGTGGCATATACGGTCAAGGTATTAGACACTCTGTTTGCACAAGGGCTAAGGGGTGACATAATGTCTATTGAAGCACAGGCATTTAGCTCCACACCAGGCAACAAGGAGCACTTAAAAAATGAAAACAGATTAGAGCTTGTGGGCAGGTTGTGATAGTCGCACCCACAAGCCAAGAGGTGTTGGAGGAAGGAAAGGGTCTGCAGCTTCGGTGTGAAACAGAGGTGCCTTATTACCTCCCTGTGTCTCCTGGGCTTTTTTGAGAGATACATCTGGAAGAATAAAACTGCAAGCAGTCCTCGTAGAAGGAATAAAATTGTCCAAATGCGTTGGAAAAAATGTTGAACGGTAACAAGCACATACAAGATGCAAAAGATTTGTCTGCCTCTGGCTTTGTAAATTCCGTAATAAAAGTTGTGTGGACATGAACGCTCACTGCAGCCTACCTTCCATAGTTTTCTAACCGTGTTAAAAGTATCTGGAGTAAGGCTCTGTATCAGGCAATAAAGAAACAGTCAGAGCTTTAATTCCTTTTAAGTTCAGCAGAGTTGTGTGTTGCAGAGGGGCAAGCTCCTTCTGGACGAATACAGATGAGCAAAGGTCAGAGAGGCAGTTTTTAATTGCCAGATGCTTTGCAGGAAAAAAGGACAAAGCGTTTTCTCTGTCACTTGCCGTGGGCTTACCGTTCATATTTCTTCTCTTCTTGTGCCCACACTGGTGGCGTTGGCCAGCTCAGCTGTGACAAGCGCGCTTCTTTGTGCAGAAAGAGGCATTATAAGCCTCTAATGTATCTCAATTTTCATGATGATGCCAAGCCTGGTTCCTCAACACGTTTGCATGCAAGCTGTGAGAGGCTTCTCTGTGAGCCTGGTTCTGACCTGTCCTGCCTTCCTGGGGTCAGACACAGGGTCCCCTTCTGCACAGGGGTGACATGAAGGCACTGTCATGCACCCACCTCGCCAGTCTGTAAAGCGTAAGGGATCAAAACTGTCTCAGGCATCTCTTGTGGTCAGCAAGGGATGCTGAGCAGAGGGATAAAAAACCAGGCTTTTACAATTCCCAAAGAAGTAGAAAAAACTGAATCTCAATTACATATGTGAGTGGGAGAAGTTGTATGCTTATTTTTAAGTATCAACTTCATGATGAATTGACGGGATCAATTTGATAGGGTCCTGGTTATTAAATCTGCTTTTCTTATTGCAGTGCGCATCTAGGCTCTGCACGACTTTAGTGCAAAATATTAGGAGCATAGTTCTAAAATTTCAGTCTGGTATGTAATTGGTATTTGAGTATCTACACAAAGATTTGATCCGCAAGTATAGAATCCAGGTGCTTGGAGAAGAAACCCTTCGTTTCAGAAAAGCAGCAGTCTCTCTTGCCCACAAACCATCATTGTGAGACTGCATTTCAAGCATGCAGACCCTTTTGCTTAATTATTGTAACATCAAACGCCTTCGACATGAAAGGGACCAAGCAGTGGCTATGCAAGATAATGACTTGTTTATAAAAATAATTTAAACAGCATATGAAAAGGATAAACATGCATGTCCTGCCAAAATTCACTGTATGTTCTGCAGGCTTTGGTGATTGTGAATCTCTTGGCTTGCCCTTTCAATTTCTCCTTTTTTTAACCCACAAAGAAAAAAAGGCAGAGGGGGAAGGGAGTGAAGGAAAGAGGGAGATGTAAAAAAAATTCTCATATTTAAGGAAGTTCCGACTTATTATGCTATGGAAGATAGCTAGAGAGAAAATATGTTTGTTTAACACACTATAAGAGAGATTTGCACTTTGAGATGTCTGTGTCTTGTCTCTTGCATGTGATAGCTTTTACACTTTAATGATTGTAGCAGCTGTCCTGTGCAAAAATGTTCCATTCTGCAGGATGTGTAATGCTCATTACTTTACTAGACAACATAAGGATACTGCTCTGTCTCTTATCTGGGACTTCAAAACACTTCATAAGCGTTGAAGTCTCACAGCATGCTCTGACGAATGTCAATTGCTACTATACTCATTTTCCAAATGGCTAAGTTGAGGCTCAGAGGGCAGGACTGGACGGGGCCTGTGATGAGGTCCCTGAAATTCTTGCTTCCAGTCCTGTGATCTAACCACGAAACTGTGTGCCACGTTACCGTCCTGGCAGGTGCCCAAGTGGCTCGTGGAGTTGGTAGAACAGGAGGGTCTTATTTGGTGAAACCTGTCCTTATTGAGGCTGCAGCATCAGTCAGCTGGAGACCACAACTTCTCACTTGGCTGAGGCTTTAGTCCTTCCTTCTTGTGAAAGTTGCTCATCCGTGTTGCACAATCTGTGCCTACGCAAGCAGATGTGCTTGCAAGCAGCTCGACGTCGGTAACACCTCCAGTCTCTGTGGGTGCTACCTGAACACGAATATTCACCAGGCATCCATTTGTATATGGTATCTATTATTTGCCTTAAGTGATGGCTTTTGCAAGAAGGCAGCTCTTCCTTTTGGGTCTCTGACCGAATGGTGCAGGAGACACCTGGTTGCAGTGGGTGGTAGCATGAACTACTGGTTTTAGGCTAGGTAGCAGGCTCTGTTTTTAGGCTCTTCTACATAAGCATAAGCTGGTTTCCATGAGGAGCTGAATGGGAAAGATGAAAGAGGTCACAGGCTAGCACATTTTTCACTTCAAACTATTGGAGAGCCTAGTAAAGATTTGGTTAACTTTTGGTAACATCGATGATAATGGTAATGTCCATGCTGCAGGGTGGTAATGTCTTTTGGTAATACCCGTACTGCAGGGAAGCTAATAGTACGTGTTTTTCTGCGTTAACTGATAGTTTTGTTGAGAAACTACGAATAAAAATACGATGTAATGGCTGAAGTCAGTATAATGACTCCTTTATGTTTCAGGAGCTATTGGGATTGGGTCTGCCTGATACTTTTGCTATCACTAGTCTCAGTAAAAACAGTCTGTTGCTTCTGGCAGCCAGAGAGCTGGCAGCTCCGACTCACTGAGGCTTGAAGAGATAGTTCATTAATTCATGGCACTTTCCAGAATAAACATGGCAAACCTCCTCTGAAATAACAGACGGTAAATCCTCCTTGTCACTCAAGACTGCACATTTGTCTTCAGAAAGGGGCCGTGAAAGAAGCTGTCCATCTCCTAATGAATGAGAAAATAAATAGAAGAAGAATTGTGCATTGTGTCGTACTTGACATGGCGAAGCTTCAGGGTGGAATAACAACAAACCTTTCCTCCCGTCGTATCCCTGTTAAATGTGGACCTAAACCAAGCAATGCCTGCTGGGCAGACTATCAGATGGCGTAAACTATCATAGCTCTTCGGCAGGGATCCCTGGTGGGAACACCAGCCTTTTTTACTCCTCCTTTGACTCTTTTCGGGAAGGTAGATTTCAGCACCTCTTGGCTTCAGGTCCTCGGGGGTGGGACCCTCTGGTTTCTCTGTGCTACGGGACTTGTGAAGGTTGCTACAAGCTGGGGTTGCTCGGAGCGCACAGATGTTTTGTGCAGCTTGTTATTTTCTATGTTGGAGGTTATGAGTCAGATTACTGTTACCAAAATGTTTATGTGAAATCATTTCTGAGTCATATATTTGCATCATATACAACCTGTCTGACAATCAAAACATTCAGCGCTCGGCTAATGATTATACTAAGTTTTCCAACACTCTGCTCCAACATAACATAATTACACAGCAAAGTGCAATATATTACTTTGACAGGGCTCTTCATGCATCTTGTGATGTCAGAACATCATCATTGCTATTATTTGAAATTATCAGAGAAATATGGACTTTGTTGCACAAAACAAAGTTAAAAATAGTGAGAGGCAGTCACTCAAACAAAATGCCCTCCCTGCAAATGTTTCTGGAAATGGGCTTTTTCGGTCCCCAAGAAAACATATAATTGTGTCGTGCTTTTAACCTCGTTCTGCCCAGAGAGGTGCCCGATCAGAGTTAACTGGTGAATTAGCAGACAGTTGAGGATATTTGCATGGAGAAATTGTTTGAATACGAGGATTCGGCAGCTGCCCAGGAGGCTGTTTGGTAGTTTCTGTATAATATGGTTTATAAGATGGAACCGGAGTATTGTGAGCAGCGTGGAAGACATAAACAGTCTGTGAACGACAACTTAATGCACGCTGTGTTTATCTGTTATGTGAGTTCTAGCATAAATAGGGGTTGCTTACAAAAATATTCTGAATAATTAGGGCAAACTTTTAAAATTATATTTACCTTCAGGTGTGTGAGAACTAGGGCAGGAGTGTTTTCTATGTCCCAGTGAAATTAGATACTCCTCTTTAATGGTTTATTCTAAAATGGGATAGGAGAAAAGCAAAGCACCCCCCCAACTCTGTGCTAAAGAAATGGTCAAGGAGTTGAAAAGTATGGAGGGGCATCAGGCTCCTCTTTTGTTTGTTTTTAAGTAACTATGTGAAAAAGCATATGGATATTTAAGTGGAAAATGATTTTAGGGCTGACTTGTCTGAATTTGGTTTACAGTCTTTTGAAACTGGCTTTGGGAACTCAGTTACAAGTGTGGAGGGCACTGGCAGGTCCCTTTAAGTCTAAAATATCACTGCATTTCATCGCTCTTACTGAACTGGCAGAGTGCAAAGCGCCATTGGATGGATTATGATGACATTCTTTACGTTCCTAGTGAAAAAGGTATGGACAATACAGTAGTGGACTTTCCTAGCTACAAGTGTCTGAACCATGCTTAGTAATTAGGGAGCCTGTATTTGGAGCAATAAAAAGCATCCCCGTGCAGTATGAGCAAGCACTGTCTTTGCTTATGGACTCTCCTTGGCCAGCGTCAGTGGCAAATACCTAATTGGACTATGAGGACCAATATATTGTGAAGTGTAGTGGAAAACGCCAAAAAAAATTTCAGTTGGATGAAGTCCATTTGTCCTGTGCTAATTTCTAGTCCTGTAAACAAACACAGCTGCTGAGTGTAGAATCAGTGCTCAGAGTGGTTAAAAACAGTGATGCATTGCTAGTGAGATCACGGCAGAAAAAATATGTAACATATGAGGCTGCAGTAAGGATCAAGACTATCCTCAGCTCTGATTAATTGTTTCTGTTTATATATTTTCATCTATTTATGATGCCGTAGGGTAACTAGAATGTAAAGATGGCTTTTTAATTGCCAGACCATTCAGCTGAGACAGACAGAGTATTAAGTATTAGTGAGCCAGTTATCATGAAGTTTTGCAAAAGGGTCTGAATCGGTGACCAAGAGCTTAATGAATGTATATGTACATGCTTTGTATTTCTCTTTTTCATGCCAATATGTCAGCAGTTTGGTCAACTGGGCTTTGTTATTATTTATTAATATGTATGAAGGATCTGTGCAGGTAGGTTTGCCTGTCACTTCATCTTTATTAAAATGTATTCAGAAGTACTGCACTACTGAACAAGGGACCTGAGGCTTCAAACATTGGAAACCTCAGGGCCAAGCCTGCTAGGTCATTGGCAAAGCAGCAGCACTTACACTGTAATTTGTCTTGTGGCCCAGTTATGTATTTTGACATCCCTGAGCTGACTAATTGCTCTGGGGAGAAAAAGGAGTAAAGAACGATCTTGGTTACTGTAGTAGAAAAGACAGCTTCCAACCTCCTCTGTCCATTGCATCAATTATTCAGTGACTGCTGCATGGTCATCCACAGGTCTAGCAGAGAGGGCTCCTGTGGCTTGCCACAATGCAATTAATAATGTGCTTGATGTCGTATTGTGCATCACCTATCCTAACCCAGCATTAAAGAGATTTCTTTTTCTGCTTTGGCTTTGAGAAAAGTGAAGGCTAAAAGAGCTAGATAGTTCAGGTGGAAAGTTGTGGAGATTAGATAAGACTCTGCTTCATCAGAGGAGTTGTTGTTAGGGAATCCTTTAGTGTAACAGGCTCGTACGTATGTTGTGTGTTAAGGATGGCTGAGGTAGCAATGTCTACATGCTCCATGTGAGGACTGACTTTTGACAAAGCTGTAGTGGCACCTATGAAGGCTTTTTGCCAGGCTGTTTGCCTGGTCCTTGGCCACCTTGGTTGTACACGCATTGCTGGGAGGTTGTGAAGCGGAGACCTAAGTCCTGGCTCCTCAGTGGTTTGCTTTGGGTTCTGCAGTTGCAAGGCAGATCTCTGTGAGCTCCTGGCTCTCTGCCGCTCCTCCTGTCCCAGGAGCCTTGACAAGCTGCCTAGAAGTCCCAAGAGCATCAGGCTATCTCTTGCTGCAAATCTCCATCTGCTTTGTAATATTAGAATCTTCTATGAGATAGACTTGGTCTTTTGAACAGCTCCAGTTTGAAAGTTTTGGACATTTCACAGCCATCTGGGGCTTTGAATTGCACTAGGTGCTTCACACTTTCCCATGGCACATGGTGGTGGCCACCCTCTTAAGAAGCCGCTTGGGGCTTGAGAAATAATTGTCTGCATTGCTGCATACTGGACTGTGGTATCATGAATTTTGTCGTGTCTGCAGAATACAACCAGGGCCCATCAGTGGCCCAGGTTGTGGAAACTCTCCTTGCCTCTTCCCCTACTCAACTATATGCCGGTATGGAGAGTTTAATTCTCGAACTGTCAGTCTGGCACTTTCCATAAACACTAAATTGACTCAGTGGCTGGGTCTAGCGCTATAAAACATACTGTTCAGGTCTTATTGCCAAGAAAAAAACCCCAACCTGTAAATAGCAGACTTACAGCATAGGGGCTTATTTCTGTGCTTATGCTTTTTACGTTTCCATTTTTGCACCAGCTTGGCAAGAAGTTAACTTAAATGTCAAAACTATTTTTATGTAAATATATGCATTATTGAATCTCTTACTCATAAAGCAAATACTACTTTAAACCCACACAAAACAGCTGAAGCTATATATATTTTCTCACTACTGAATTTGGCTTTTAATGACTTGGAGTGGACTGTCCAAAATAAAGTTAGGAATCAAGGGCACTTTATTTTCCAGCTAGTAACATATGTATTCTTGGCTTTGGACTGTACCAGTTTGAGATGGAAGAAATCTTGGATTTGTACTACAGATCCTCTCAGCAATTAAAAAGAGGGAGATACCATGGTTAAACAAACACATTATTTTTAAATTAGCAAACTGTTCTAAAATTCTACAAAGCTACAGAAAAATTTGAAGGACTGTTAGGAAACCTTGAAGACTTTGATATCAAACAGTGGCATTCTAATGTGTTTCTCCTGCTAAAAGTACAGCCTCGTGCCAGATTCAGAGGCAGCAGTTACCTGGAGAAAAAGGGCTGTAGTCTGCAAAGAGTCCCGTAGATTTCACTGATGCTATTTGAGGAGTAAGGACAGCAAAACCTGTGCTTAGCAAGTACAAACAAAACCAAACCCAAAGTTAGGGACTGTGTACCAAGCCCAGGTCGTAATGTCCTGGGAGGAGATGCTTGCTTTCCTTCCTGGGATTCATAGCTTGTCTCCACATCACGTGTTTTCTTGTCCCACCACCCTCCTGCCTGCGGGAAGTTGCCTGAGGTCAGTATCAGTTCCTGAAGATAAGGAGGGAAGAGTTGCTTCAGAAATTCATGCAAACAAGAGCTTGTTCCTGAATCTGTAAAATACCTTGCTAGTGCTTTGCCGCAGTCTCTTGATGGGATCCACCTTATTGCTGTCATATTGCTCCCTGCCACGCGCTCGACATTGGAGCAGCTGTAGCAGAGTTGTCCACTGGTTTTGCCTTGTCCTCTGTGGTAGGCAGGGCTCGCCCGAGTGTGCAGGTGCGTTCAGGCTAACTGGAATGCAGATAAGCAGTGGAAGAAGAGGGGAATTCTCAGCAGAATCGCATGTCATCTGCCCACCCAGATTTCAGTTGAAAGTTTTAAGTCAGTTACCCAGCAATTCAAACCATCTTTGGCTGGGCTGCAGAATATTTGTCCGTTGCTATGTGCGGCATGAAGGGCACACATCGCTACTTCTGCTCTTTCTGGTTGAGTAAACCCAAGCTGTACTTGAGGAGAAAAAAATTATCAGAGTGCTTTTTGAGGCAGATGGGCTGTGAAAGCTGCCTTCGTTATCTGAGGCTGAAGTTACTGTGAAGCACAACTGGGGGAAACCCCTGAAAAAAAACCACCCTTAAAATGTCGGATACAATCACAAGGAAAATTTGGAAGACCCCACCAGTGTCGGAGCAGATGCTGCAGTTCGTCATGGGTGGGTCATGTCCAGATGATGTCTTGGGCTGGCTACACATGCCTGACTTCATGGGCATGGAGGAGAGGAGAGACATCGGAGGCAGGAGGAATGACCAGAGAGAGGGGTATGTGCGTGGCCCTGGCCTGTGCAGGCAACGATTCAGGAATTTGAAGGATGGTGCTTAAGAGATCCTAGTTTTCTAAAAATAATGTTTTCAGCTGGATGAAACCGCAGCTCTTGCTGATGCAGCTTTTGATTATTTTACCTCTTATGCCATCTTTCCTAGTTTGCATGATTCAGACCTGTGTAAACACTAGTAACAGTGCCTCGTTGCTGTGGGAGCGGAGCTGCATGGAAGCGGCAAGGCTCACAGGGGTAAGAGGTTTGCCATCTTAGACCAACCGACAGAGCTGAGAAAACAGGCACTAAAAAGCCTTCATCCTAAAAGCCTTCTTATCCATGAGATCTCATGAGCATCCCTCGGTGGTGGGCTGTTGAGCTCCCCGGGTGGCTTGTGCGAGTGGGGGGTGAGCCAGCTTGGCCCGGCTTCCCTAGGAGGGAAGTCTGGGGAAATGAGGTTGTTCTGCTTTTCTTGTGATGTCCTCTCCAAGGAAACCTGATTGTAATGTTCTTCATTCTTTCTCATCAAATGCAGTGTGTGTTAAAAGGCTGCTAAGAGTAGGCTGGTCTGGGTTATCTTTAAACACAAGCCTTAAGGAAAAACTGAAACAACAGATGAATAAAATGGTTGTGGTTTAGCTTGCGCCATAAACACTGTTTTCCTTTTTAAATACATTTTTGGAAGGTGAGGGGAAACCAATTACAATTGAATTTAAAGCAAGCAGACTTTTCTTTATTTGACTGAGACATGTGATTCATCTTGACCAGCTTTTTCGTCATTTTTAAGTCATTTTGCTTGTGCCGCATTCATTCCCTGAGCTTACTTTGTTAACCTTGCCACCTGAACAAATTAAGTGTGTGTCCTCATGTGGTGTTCCCTTAATTATGTACCTGCTGGTCACAGTTGGGACACCTATATTTTCACTTGCTTCTCTGTAGCCAGAGGACAATTCACCTGGTAGATTTTTATTTTTTTTTTCCAGCCTTCGAAAACTTAGATTTCTGAGTATTGGGCAGATTATGTGAATACACTCAAATGTCCTGTTTTTCTATTGCTTTGGCATTTCTGTGTGTGCTTGGAGTGCAGCGGCAGTAAGCTAAGGTACAACAGTTGGTACTTTCATTAGCAGTGGTGGTGCACACAACCCAAATCTAAGCAAGAAAGGCAAACTGACGTTGGGACTAGCAAGGACCCTCATGGCCATCACAGACAACAAAGTTCTAGGCATTTTGTCCAGGAAGCTTCACAGAAGTTTCCTCCCATGTCCCACAGGTCACAGGACTCCTGCCAGCTGCCCTGGAAAAAAATTAAGAGCAAAGAAGTAAAGAGCAGCACCCACACCTGTAAGCTGCTGGAGGAGATGTGCCTGGGAGCAGGAGAGATCAGCGGTGTCACTGATGTCTTGGGTCCTCACAGCAGTGTAGCAGCTGTTGGGTGATGCTGGTTCCCAGGTGGGACACAGACTGCCCTGAGTGTTACAGAGGCAAGAGAAAATAGCTAACGCGCAAACTCTCCATGCTACTTTGATTAGAGGAAAATGTCCCTGTTGGTCTTAGCTTTTGCAAGTGTTGTCTTTGCGTGTGAGAGATTGTCAGTAACTCAGTAATTGCGTTTCGTCAGGCTCTTGCCCCACGAGAGGCGCTCACGCTCTTCCTCTAGCTGGGGTCGGTATCTGATGCTTCACAGGACCACAGGAAAAAAGGCTCAGACCATTGATGTAAGTCATGAAATGTGGGACCAATATAGTATAACTATGGGCCAAACAAACGAAAAACGATGATCACCTCCCACTTCATTGTGCTCTGGCAGTACTGACAAATTTGACACCTCTGGCCTCATTTCCCAAGTTTCAGGTTCCCATTTCAGGAGCTGCAGGAGCAGTGATTAAGTAGGACAAAGCGCTCCCCAACTCTTCTCCCAGTTTTTCATGTGGATGTGTGTATGCTGTGCTCACGCTGTCTTCTCCTTCTCCTCAGCACTGCCAGCTTTCTCTTAGGAAAATCCGAAATTTGCAGCAAGAAGGTGTTGGAGGTAGCTTGTGACAGATGTAAATCACAGGTACTGTGTATTGGCTAGGGGGGAAGGATCTCCTTTTGTTGAAAATTGGCTTTTTGGTCTGACTTGTGACATCTATACTGGTATAATAACATGTGCATTAATATTTGTAGAAGCAGTGGCTGAAAGTCGTTGGTCAGTGAAGGCCCCAGACACGAGTGTTGGTTTAGATAAAGTTTGATGTTATATCCTTGTTATGTATACGACAGAGAATGAACTCAAAAGATCTCGAACTCCGTGCAAAATTATTTCAAGTGGTATGTGGCCAGTAGGTACCCTGTATCAGGGTAGCTGGTTTAATTGGGATATTTTTCAAGAAAATGAGACGTTTTCATGATAATGGAGGAAAAACCCTAGAGTTTAACCGAAACAGCATTAACAGATTGTTTGTCTCTTGGAATGCAATCAGTGAGCAGTAAGGGTTGTTAAATAGATACAAAATTTAAGTGACTCTACTCTTCATAAAGAAGCAGCTAAATAAATATTTCATTAAAACAGTGAAGTCAAATTGCAATAAATTTTATTATTAAGTGCACTTTTAAGGCCCCAGGACAGGAATATATCTGCATTCAGGAAAGCACTTAAGCACGTGCTTTCCTGAATAGGGACAGTCTAAGGCTTGTACTTAAGTGCTTTCCTGAACGTGGGCCAAAGCTTTCTAAGAGTTTATTTTAAAGACACTCTTCCCTTAATTAAAACACTTGGTCAAATTTAACAATTAGGTGTCAGCTTGCTTACTGTCACACAGCAACTTTCTGTAGCAGCAGGCGGTAGCAGTATACAATGACTGAGGTCAGGAAGTGAAGACTACTTCATCGGTTGACACTAGGAGAGGAAACTTGATTTTTATGGGCCTCCCAATAGTTCCCTCCAGCGAGTGCCGGCAGTCTAAAAGAAATCGAAGAGCTTTGCCAAGAAGTGGCCCAAAACTGTTTACAGGATCTGTGTTAGAACCAGCCTGAGTTCGAGGCTTCTCCCCACTGCGCCGGTGCTGAGCAGTGCTGGAGCTCTTGCTGGTGCCGTCGGTACATGTGGCTGGACCGCAGTTGTCCCACCAGATGTTCTGTTCTGTTTATGCAGACGTTAAATTTTTATTCGATCATTCCTCACAAGCATCCAGTTGCTCTTTTTCTCACTTTGGTGGCTGGGAGCCAGTTGTGCTAATGACACTATCAGATGAGCTGGGGAAAGTGGAGTCATTGCAATGCTACTTCTCCCCCCGCTGGGGTCCTGGCCGGTCTCTGTGGCTCTGAAACGTTAGGACGGAGCACTGCTTGCTCCTCCTGCCCTTCCCCGCCTTTGGTGTTTGCTGCTTCTCACCTGCCGAAGCAGTTAGGAAGTTGCTTCAGTGGGAGGGAGAGGTGGGACCCAGTCACGCTAGTAATGATGAAAACGAAGCTGTTCTGGAACATGTTGCTGATAAGTTCCACTGTCCTGAGGAGATGGCCTTCAAGCATCTCCTGCAGTGCCAGGAAACAGAATAGTAAGATTTTTTTTGCTAGCAGCTTGGAGGCAGACAAGTAACTTTGATGAGAGCATTTGCATGCTGTACTTTGGGCATCCGTGTCCAGCAGCCATGTTGGTGAAGTGCTGGAAGTGGTATTGGACTCGTGTCTTGTAGCAGCCTCAGATGACCCAGGGAGGAGGAAATTCACTGTTTGATTTTACTGAGAAGTTGAACTTCAAACAAGGTGCATATGGTTTGAAAGCCTCTTGCATTTTCTTTCTCTCCTCTTAGGTTTAGTGGGCCTGCCCTTTCCCTCATAACCAAAGCAGTTCAGTGCCTTCCCCCCTCCTGCTGCCTGGACTTGGCTGCATTGTTACTACCATTGTCCTGTCTGGCTTATTTTTATTTTCTTTCCTCCATAATTTGAGATCTCTAATTGTGAGGTAACTTGCAGCAATCTAAGCCATTGCCTTTGTGTGGGTGTCTTCCTCTGAGTGACATCTGCACAGGGTTTTCCTCAGGTTGCAGTACCCTTGATTTTTAAATCAGCATTTAATTTCTGAAGGCAATAGGTTTTGCCATGGCAAGGCTATTAAAAGTGAGGTGAGAGCAGATTTTCCCATACAAAGCCTCGCATGCTGTTGTCTCCTCCTTGTACCTTTGAATGTGGTTTCTACCTGAGCTTGGGAGGACCTAAGGCTTGCTCTTGGCTCCTCTTGTCAAGGAGGCAAGGAAAGAAGGAGAAAAGAATTTTCATGGAAAAAGGCTAAGAAAGATGTAAGGTCTGGTAAGCAAAGACTGCAAATTGGATCCCTGATAGGTTGAATTTTCCATTTTATGGAGAATGTGCCAAAATACTACAATAAAATACATAATGTGCTTTCTCCGCCTTCCCATTGTAAAACTTGAGAGTCATGGCATATTAACCAAAACCAGATACATCCATTGAGTTTCCATACTCTGAAGCAGTATAGGGTGGGGTGAAGCTGGTATTAATAGGTCTATTCATCACAATAAATTTTCCTGGTAGATGTGGGTGGTTCAGACTCAGTGAAGAAATGGCTCAGAAGCGATTAGTCTCCACCCAGAAAAGCAGGAATTTGTAGCAGGGAGTGTCCCACATATCGGTAATAAAAAATGATGGCTAACTGAAGAGTCTTTTCTTAAAGGGTTTTATTTTAAATTCAGGTGAGCTGGGGTTTAGTTACCACCAAGACGCATTTTGGTTCCTCATCGGTCTGCGCTCCATAGGTAAATCTGCGTTTGATTAAGAGCTGGCTTTAGGCTGTCATCTTCTCACTTCTGTCCCAGCGCACCATAAAAAGCCCTATAAAATATGGAGGTTCTCGAGGGAGTTGACGTTTGCAGTGCTGACCAACACGAAACCAACATTTTTGTGAATTTGTGTCATTATGTAAATTGTACATTCTCTTCAGAAATTTATCTATTTATTCATGAGTTTAATTGCTATTTCTTTTACAGCAGGGCTTGGAGTTCGTAATGAGAAGTCTGTGCTGGGCGTTGTACCAATACATAACAGGGAAGGCAGCTCTGCCCTTGACAGCTAAGAGGACATGATGGGATGATAGGAGTAACAAAAGGGGTGGAGGACAGACTGACAAAATGCACAGAGATTAACAGATAAATTTGTGGCTACCCACATGAAACACATTTTTTGAAATACAGTGTTTTATGTATCAATTAGGCGGGCACATGCATTTTAGAGTATTTCATATCCCATTTGGAGATCTATGTGTTTTTTTTATCTTTAAGGAAAAGTAAGCATTGGACAAAATGTATTTGTGTGTACGCAGAGTAGTGTTCTGTAGCTAATCTTGCTCCCATGTCCCTGTACATGTGTACACGGAAGTGGTTTTTAGGCTGGTGAAACAGAAAATGAGGCATTGGTGATGTCTGGGTTTAGAATTTGGATATCTGAAGGGATGTTCTGAACTCTCTGCTCAGTGGAGAGCAGAGGGATCAATTCTGTTATGAAATGATGAACCTGCATTGACAGTTGGTCTTGGCAGAATATACAGAATCACCCTGCTTTTTGGACAGCATGGATGTAGGGACTCAGGTTGATCAACTGAACAGGAGGGGAGCAGAGAAATTGCTATTTCAGTGCAAAGCCTAAACACAGATAGAAAGGAACCTTTTCCTTTAATCTTAGTTTTTTGAGAGGATGGCAACAGTTGGGGTTTGTGACATGAAGGAGTCACTGAAGTAAAGGTAACCTGCCTTTTCCTGCCCATACGGTTTGCTGTGGGCATCTTCAGAGGTCATAGGGATGGCTTGGCATTTGGTGGTATATTCTGCAGTGGAGCTTATGGGCTCCTTATAGGGGAGGAGCACATTGTTCCCTTGTCTGCTAAATGGACTTTCTGGCCTTCCTCCTGTGAATATTCAGTTTGATGTCCACACTGTGAAATCTCTGAGACCAGGTGGGGTGAACGACGTACAAAAGTTGCCTGAGGAGATGGGAAATGAAAATGTGTTCCTGTTCCTTACGGTAAAGCTGATGTTTGTCTCGCCTCTGAGTTTTTTTGCTGTGGCCTATCTGCAGCAATTGAAGACGGTCTTATGAAGACAGCTCTTGTGGAGGAACATTGTTCAGCTGTGCAACAGCTTGTAATTTGATCAAGTAATTCTGAGATGGTCACATTTTTGTGGACAAGTGTGGGAGGCTGTGCGCCATGTCACACCCTTACTGTCTCAGGTTTTACCACTTAAGCCTCCGGTTTGCTGATTACGTAAACGCTGAGGTTTCATTCTTGAGGCTTCTTGTTCTTCACTCTGAAGAAAGCAGCCACCTCCGCCGCAGTTCAGCCAGTGTTCACGTTGTGCCTTCTAGGCTGGCTTCTTACACCCTGTGGTGTGCACTAATGAACTGCTGGCCCTCATGGGTGAGAGATGGTGGGTGCCGGGTGAGTGTGGACGCTTATGGGCTCTTCTGAAATATGTGGCAGTGAGAAATTCAGAAGGTAAATCAGGCTGCTGGTCAGTGGTGGTGTGAAGAGACTGTCCCTAAGCCAGGCCGGGGTGGAAAAAGTGGCCAGAGCCTGGGGACAAGCGCCCACCTTGGTCAAAGATGGAGGGGAGAGACACTTGGGGCTGGTGAAAGGGGTGAGCCGGTGAGTGAGAGGCGAGAACATTTCTGTGTGGATCCCTGGGTGAGTGAATAAGTGAGTGTGGGAGCAAGCGAGGTGGCTTCCTGGTGTGCTGTGTGAGCAGTCTGGGGTGCAAGGGTGCTGCTGTACTTTTGGCGGTAGCTGGGACAGTGTCGCAGAAATCCAAAGCTTTTTGTGGAAGGGCTGATAAACGGTGACGTTAAAGAAATTGAAAGAGCGTTCTTTAGAATTGCGAGATGCTCAATTAGCCCACAAGCAATGTTTTGAGGGGGGGGACAAGTTTGCAAAGCAAGTTGCTGTGATTTTGCTACCGTTGACTTTCAGTGGTGCTCCAACCTAAGTCTCAACCACACCCACAAGAAGCGGGAAAAGGCTCTTGGGCTCTGGGTGCCAAGATTCCTGCTGCAGGTCGTCTTTTGCTCTTGTCCTTGCCCAGTTCTCCTTGGGGGATGAGTTGGGTACCAGCCTGGTCCCCTTCACTTCCCAGCACCAGCCTCAGCATCCCTGCCATGGGTATAAAATTATTTCAAACCCTTCTTCAGCGTACCTGATAGAGGGGGATGGCTCTGCATGGCCTTTCCTTGCCCCTTGTTCTCCTGCAAGTGCTGGGAGCCACCAGCTTGTAGTGATTTTTGGGGTCTAAGTTGTCAGTAGTTACCAGCAGTGAGAAGAAGCAATTTGGCTTGAAAGTAACCCTCCTACTTCTCACCTTCACAGGTGAGAGGTGTCTTTCTGATTATTTCTGGTAAATACCAACTTTGGTATTGTATTGACAAGTATGACTTGTCATGAGTTGCATTACTGGATTTCAGCATTATTGTTGGTCAAAGTTTTTTAAAAAATTAACATTTTAGCTTTTTTTTAAACAAAAGAGCTAAAGTGTTATGTTTGGACTTTTTAAGGACATTATTCATTTTTCTATTGAAATGGAAATGAAAAAGGGAAGGGGAAGAAAATGAAAAAATTAGAGTGTCTTTTCCATTAAGAAAGATTCTTTTTTCCAACCCTTTACTGGCATATGTGGTGGATATTTGTAAAAGTTTCTTTCATTTTTTTAAGAGCCCCCAGCCATTTTTCTTGGAGAAAATATTTTAAATATGGAAAACCTCATTTTTCATTTACTTCATTTTGGAGGGTTTTTCTTGCTAGGAGCTCAGTTTACCATTTGGAGCTACCTAGTTGGTTTCTTGAATCCATTTTTGTCAGTGGATCACTGCGTAACAGTTGTCCTCTTCTTTTGTGCAAGAGTAGGATTATAATGAGAGAACCAGCCAAAAGATACAGAGTGGACAGAGATTAAACTATTTAGTCCAGACAAATTATGCAGAAAATGTGCATCTCATGCACTGTGAAAAACACCAGGGGAAAAAAGTATAATCTTCTGAAGGTTAGCTTGTAGAGTGCAAAGAAAATAACCAGATCACTATACTTTGAAGCATTTTTTTTTGCTTCTATTAAAAATAATTGAAAAATCAGTTCTTTTCATAGTTATGCATAAGTATTTCTTTCACAGTGTCAATCTTGCCTTTTCATAACTTTTTCTTCCACAGTACTTAAAAAATTCCTTTGCTGTCTTTCTCAGATTTTATCTCAGAACATGTGGTTTTGTCATTAATTTCTTTCTTACGCATTCATTGTTTTACCAACTTTTGGTTGGCTTACAGTCTATCTGTGGGCTGCATGTATCTTATTATCAGTCCCTGTTCAGTTTGTCCTATAAGTGCAATTTCTTCCCCCAGCCCCTGACAGACTCCCTTTGTGGTGCATCAGTGTTATAAGATGGAAGCCATTGCCAAAGGATGTTGTGGCGGCCAGAGGTATGAATGGTTCAAAAAAGGATGGAGATAATACATCTCTTGGTAACTGATAGACATTATGATCTTCATTTCCCAGGAAGCTGCTAAGCTTCTGATGGCTGGAAGACTGTGTGCCAGAGTACAGATCCTTCTGTGTCGTCTCTGGCTTTGTGTTTGTCCCTAAACATTTCTTACTGGCCACCCTTGGAGACAGGATGCTGGGCAGCCTGATCTTTGGTCTGGTCTGTTACGACTCTTTCTATGGTCTCATGAATCTGACTTTGACTGGTTAGAGCTCTCCAGTTTGTGGTGCAAGCAGCATGTAGCTCATCAGCAATTTGATGATGGAAACCTGTGGGGAAATGCTACCTATCCTTTGGCTTTGTGACTGTAGAGTTTATACCTTTAAAAGCCAAAGAACAGAGGTAACCATCAGGTGAAAAGAATGATGGTTTTCAACCTAGCCTAGGCTCTGAGATTACACCTAAAAGGATGTTTGCTTGTGTCCTGGAGACAATCCTGCTTTAGTAGGGGAGTTGGACTAGATGATCTCTAGAGGTTCCTTCCAACTCTGACAATTCCGTGATTCATTGTGCACACGAGGGAGGAATTTAGCTCTTGTGTCTTACCTGTTTGTGTGATGAGCCATTTCAGTGCTTGACAGAGGTGATTAATCGTTTGTGGCTGTACCTTCTCTCCAAAGCAGTTTTACAGATCACCAGAGACCAAGAAGGCCCAAGAGGTGGCTGCTCGCTCTGCACAGGGCTAAGCTGAAGCGTGTGAGTAAATAAGAGTGACTTGCTCTGTGTCACGGTACAGACCAAAGGATCAGACTCAGCCCCGCAGCAGCCTTTGCTGACTGTGTATTTTTATTAAGCAATTGAAGCAGAGGCAGATCTTTCAGCTTTTGAGCTTATCATAGAGCAGTGTCAGGAGACTTTATTGGAAATTGTCTCTTTGGTTGACTGTTGCTGATATTCTTTCCTGGAAGGCTTCGCTCGGGCATTGCCTTAGAGCAGCCTGCCATCAGGACAGGAGCTTGTGAGCAGACTATCATGGGCACACAACCACAGCTTTTTGTGATTTTGACCCCATCAGCCTTTTCCCACATGAAAGCTGCAGGGATTGGGATTCCCAGCCTTTCTTTTGTGTGTATTTCTAGAGCAGAAATGAGCAACAAAGATCGAACTCCTCAGGTAGTTGTCTTGGCTGAAGAGAGCAAGACGTTTAATGTTTTTGTTCTTTGCTTTTGGCTTTTGTTTATTCTTCTGAGATTTCCTGTAGAAGCTTAGAAAGATACCATTATATATATAATTTAATACTAAAAGGAGTTGACTTTAGTTTAGTGGCTGACTCAAGGTTTGAATATGTGAAAACAAATACAAGACTCATGATAAAACTCCTCAATTTGGAATGAGATGAAGTGCCATATTGATGGTTCAAGGGTATCAGCTGCACTGTGTCTGGAGGAATCCCCTTCCTATTGGTCCACTGGACGGATGGTCTGCTGGACAGATTTTGCACAGGCAAGGTGTGTTACGCTGATAAGAAATACGTAGGTACCAGTAACTGCTATTTCGGTTCTAGACCTGTTCATTACAGGTCCATGGACGTATAACCAAGTGGAAAACTATAGACCTATAAAAAGTAAACCCACTATTAATATGGGTTTTATGTTAAGAGAACACACACAAGTGGTAAGCTTTTGAGGCAAGATTGTTTGGTTTGGACATACCTACAATTAGGGAAAAAAAGCGCAAACAGCTGTTTCAAGGTTTTGTTTTGTTTTGAATAAAAGTATCCAGTCCCAGTTTAGGGTTTTTTTATGCCAAGTTCTGGTTCAAGACCAGAGGGAGGTCTTACAACTGATTTAGAAAGTCCTGAAATGACTCAGAAAGCAAGTGCCAGCACAAACTGTAATGGTACCCATGGACATCGCTGACCCGTGGATACGGAGAGGATGGGGGAGCTGAGCCCCCGGCTACACAATGTGGTACTGCCGTCTCTGCTGAGTGGTGATCCTGTGATGGGGCTGTTTTGACTGGCCCCAGTCCATGTGCTGCATGTTGTGTTTTGGGGGCAATGCTTATTTTTGTGTGTTTTTTGGATC
>KZ506332.1:57744-90553 GCA_002844005.1 Limosa lapponica baueri | reverse complement strand
TTCACAAACTACTCATTGACAACTGGCAAGTGGAGGCTGGCAAAAGGAGTAACATCTTTTGGCTGGCTGAATCCTTGTAGGGTTAGTAACTCTAAGAACAGCAGTGCTTGGTAGGGGGGAGCACTTCGAACTAAATAAAGAGAATTAGTTCAAGATTTATTTTTATTTTGTTTCCTTTCATAAGTGAAAATTCAGAAAGATGCCTTTCATAGCAACTTTCAGGAAAAGCAAGTGTGATATGAAGCACCTTCACCCTCCCTGGTTCACCTGGGAGGTATCTGCAGCCAAGCGCACATTGTTCGTCTTTACTGTCCAGGCCAACGGGTTTCCAAGAGGCAGGATTTGCTTCTTCCATACACTTCTTTTAGGCACTTCTGACAATCTCAGGCCTTGAATACTATTGTGACTGTTTATTACTTCTGTGTGTTCAGAACATAAACGATACAAGTTTGATTTGCAGTTTGGGGGATGCGAAAGGCTCTTTGGAGGACTCAGCAGAGCCCTCCACTGTATTCAGGGGAAGTAGGACTTTGCATATGGATAAATCCTCTGTAAATCAGGTGTATTAGCTCGAGGAAATACTTGTCAAGAGCAAGGAGGAAATGCCAGTAGCTGAGCATAGATTGTTTCAGTTGAAAGATCTTGGGCTGCTGAGCTGCTGCTGAATCCGGAGACCAGGAAAAACATGTTGCATGTGGCAGCTCTCCCTTGTGGCAGGAGGTGCTGGAAGTTTTGGGGTCCCCAATCCCAGTGCAGGTATAACTGGAGGATCTTAACCATGGTCCCCATCTGCAGAAAAAGTACATCCAATTTAGTCCAAAACCATATTCGAAAGAAATGAAAATTTCTTGACAACTGGAAATCCTGTTTTTCCTCCAGCTCTATACCTGGCTCCGATTTCATCTCCTAATGGAAACAACCTGCAAGATCCTAATTACTGGCTGACAGCTTGGGATAGAAGAGGTAATGGCACTGTTAAATGCAGGAAGCAGATTTCATTAGTGCTTTGTCAACTGTCCTGCCTACTCATTCATGTGAGGCAATGACTCAGCCATGGATCCGGGATCCAGCCCCAGATCCCTGCCTCGGACCAGATCACTCTGCAATACGGATGTAATCTGGATCAGCTGTGAACAGATGACATGGGATTTAATGCTACCTCTGTGCTTTTATGTTGGCTTTATGTTGCCTGTGGGAGGCACAGACTGACAGATGACTTGGCTAGGAGCCTGCCAATACAAAGTAGAATAGGTAGCAAAGAGTGGAGCAAGCTTAAACCACCAGAGGAAATTTTTACCATATCTTGGTTCTTTATCACATTTTTTTGATTTGGTAGTAGTTCGAAAGCTGGATTCACTGTACCAGCAAACCACAGCATCAGCATTAATACTGATTTTTCAGCCCCTTCCCCTCTGTTTTATTAGCCAGATCATTTTGCAGATCTGACCTAGAGCTTGGCTCCACAGACGCTTCACTCAGCACAACGAGGGGCCAACAACAGCCATTGGGGATGAGGAGATGTCTAGAATGGCATCCTGGAAGCAGAAAGTCAGACAGAAACCTCTAAACTGTCTCTGCCACCAAAAGTTGTAGGACATGGGACTCCCCTCTCCAGAGCCTAGGACCTGTCATCCTGGTTCTCCAGGTGGCCTCAGAGGTGCTTCCTCTGGTGCTGGCTGTTATTCCCTTCAAAGTATGTCTTGTCTTTTCCTTCTTCTTCTGTTTTTTTGTTGGTTGGTTGGGTTTTTTTCCTTTTGGTGCTTCCAAATGCTTTTGCGTGTTTTATTTCTTGCTGGAATTCTTGACAGTTTATCATTAGAGGCACAGTTTACGTATTTGTTTTGAAGCCCAGGCTATGGGTCCACTCTTGTAATGAACCTGAAGAAGGTAACGTAAATTATTTAGTAGCGCGATGTAGAACCTTTAAGTGTTTTTTGTAGGACCTTGGTTCTGAGATGGGTTCATAAACAGTAACCCCAAGTGTTCTCTATTACATCTGTGCCCTAGAAAACAGTAGAAAGTGATCCCCCCCTAAATTCCCCTTCTCTGCCTGTATGCGGGCACGTATACACAGCTACGGATATGCCTAGTTTGTGTGGTAGCCAAATGATTACATGATTCCATTGCAGCACTTGTAAGATGACTGCCTCTCTTGCTTTCTGCATTGCCAAAAAACCTCGTTGTTTTTGTCATTTTAAAATTAAATGTAGGTAGACCAATATAGATATTGCACATACGAATGCTTATGAATCCATGTAAAAAAAGGAATGAAATGCAGCTGTGCAGAGGGCAGAGCATTGTTTTTTTCTGTTGGAAGGGCCACTACAGTATTGATACCTTAAAAAAAAAAAAGAAAAAAGAAAAAAATCAACCCAAAACCCAATCCCCACCTCCCCAACCTTCTCTGGTGTGAAGACCCTCTGGGCTTTGCTCACATCTCATCTCCAGCTCTGGGTGAGAAGAGGCTCAGAGATTTGTTGTCTCTTAGCTTCTTTTAAGAGGGTTTCCTTTAAAAATCTGTTTATGGTTGGGGAGGACATGCCTGAAAAAACATTTGCACATAAAACAGCTGTTAAGTGAATCTCCACACACTGAGATCAAGAGAACGTGAAGAAATATGTACTTCCAAGGACCTCTCTGCCAACTTGGAGCCTCCTTCAGAAAATAAATACAATCTCCCTACAAGTCTCTGGTAACTTAGTTACTGAAAAATAAATTGAGCTACTTAGACCCTTGAACCTTCTTTCCCCCCCTCCCGCTAAGTCTGAAGCAAATGCATAAAATTGTGTTGGAATGATACGCACCGAAGCCAAATAGATTGATTTTAATGTTTCTTCGGTATGTTGTCAGCTAGTCAAGTGCAGGCAGCGACGGAGTTCGTCTGTGTGTGAACTAACCACTTCCAGTAGTGCAGCCGCTGGCCTTCCAGCAGTAAATTAAAACATCGTGAAGCCCTCTTTAAACCTCCCCTCGATGCCACTCACCAAAAAGAACATCACCTGTGAGCTGTACTACAGTGTTATTAAGGACTTTTCCTTATTTATAGTTTAATTCATTTTTCCTTCTTTTGCACGGGCTCCAAAAGCAGAAGGCTCGTAGCGGTGGCACAACTCAGTTTTTTCCTCTGTTTTGATTATTTGTTTTGCTTTGGGGTGCGTTTGGTGCCAGTGTGCATCTTGTCAGGGTGGCTGCAAAGCCCGAGTCCTCCGCTTCAGCATCATGGCCCTTTAAAACCCTCCGCGGCCGCAGCCAGAGGCGGTCGGTCGGTGGTGCGCTACAGATGTTTTTACAGTTCATTTCCAAACAGCTGCTTTTCCCGTCTTTCGTCTGTTTTTCCTTTATTTATCAAGTCCCCCGAGGATGGCTGACGGCTCACAACCCTGGCCAGGGCTCCCTGGGTGCAAGCCCTGGCAGTGGCCCTGGGGCAGACCCCCGGGCTGGGCAGCACCTGCTACTGCAGAGGGGGGCTCGCTTCAGCAGGTTGCCGTTAGCCCGGGCACAGGGGCCCACAGGCTCAGCCCTGGGGCGGACAACCCACCGTACATACAGCTTTTCCTAAAACGAGCCAGGAAAAAGATGGAAAAGGGCTTGAGACAGGGGGTCAGTTGCACTGAGGCCCCTCTATGGTGGCAGGGGAGCAATCTCTGCCTCAGGGACACGCCTGTCAAAGAGCTTTTGCCTCACTTACTGGTGCTTCAGTGAGCTCTGTGGATTAAAACATCAAGGGTCATTCCCTGTCTGTCATCCCGGTGGAGACCACGCGCTCGCTTCGGTGCTGCTGCTGCCGTCAGCCCCCCGTGTTCCCTGGTGTGCTGAGATTTGACTTGTACCCATATAAAATGTTTCGATCGCAGGTAGTGGGAGGCAGGAAGAATGAAAACAAGCCAGAGCGCCCTATTTGGCCAGCTGACAAAAATCCCCAGGCATTTGCGACTCAATCCTTGGCTCATGAGCCGGATTTTTTCCCATTCATATTCCCTTTCAGCAGACAGATTTCTGCGGATTGTTTAAGTGGGGGGGAAAGTCCAAAGATGAATCCTTTCTACACCCGCTAACAAAGTTGTTTCTCTCTTAACTTGTTTGCAAAATCATCAATATGCTCCATCTGCTGCTTTTCCTTTTAAATTTTCTTTATGGCAGTTTCTTGCTTTGAAGAAGCGCAGGGCAAGCAAATGCTGCTGGGGGGCTCTGGGGTTGTTGTAGCCATATTTGCTTCCCTTGTGCAAGGCCAATAAATCCAGGGCTGCCTTTTTTTTTCTAAGCAAGGTTTCAAGTTTTATAATGGCAGGTTTCAAATGCTGCCTGGACCGGAGGATGCTCAGGAAGTTGGTTGGTTGAGGGTCAGGTCCGGCTTTGTTAACTTGGAGGGCCTGTCAGCTCTTTCGTCATTGCATTGTCAAGCCTGGGCTGGGCAGATAATTATTTGTGACAACTTTGCAACTCTGAGAAATAAGGTTAATTTTTTTCAGTGTGGATTCCCGGAGCGGTGGCTGGAAGGTTGGATGGCAGACCATGGCGTTTGCTGGATAAAGAAACGAGTGATAAAATGATTTTGCATTTTGTGCGATTCTTCTGTTGAGGGGCTCAACTAGTTGCCCCTCATGCTAAGTTAAATTAACCATGTGGTCTTGCAAAACTGAGCTCAAGATGATGCAGTTCTCTTTAAATAAATGGCCACAATGCTCTGTCTTCTTGCAGAATGCATGGAGTGGGGGCAGCACTGGCATGGAAGGAAAAAGTACTGCGAAATCGAATTTGAATAGAATAACTGTTACGCAAGCTGGCAGGGAGCTCTGCGACCTGGAGAGGAGTGACAGGGAGCCTGGAGGCTAGTCTTCATTTTTAACTTATTTCTGGAGATCTTTAGCAGAGGCTGTGGTGGAGGTCGCCTGTGGCAGAGGAGCAGCAGGACCGGAGGGCAGCACCCCTGCCCGGGGGTTCTGCCTGTCCAGGGGCAGGGGAGAAACGCCTGGGTTGAGTTGGGTGGGGTTGGGTTGCTATCAAATGCATGTGTGTGCTTGTGCAGCAGGGAAGCCCAAGGGTTGCAGGGATCCCTGCTAGGAGGGTTGAGGCAGGGACGTGATGGCACCCACCCTCTGATCTGGGGTCAGAGTGCCTATGAAAGAGAAGGATGTGAAGGTAGTCACTGCGGAGACATCCCCACACCTTTCCTCCATGAAGGAGTGCCTGTTGCCCGGTTTCCTCACAGGCTTGGATCAGAGATGGAGCTTTCCCTCTCCCACTTGTTGAGCAGCCTACCGCTTTGCAAGTGGTTGGGGGTCCCCAAGTTTTACAGTGGAGGGTGGTGAATTCCGATTTGAAACGTCTTTCAGCTTAGCTCTTGAACATGAAGCATATAATCAGACTGTAATTACCATAGATGGGTCTAGTTGGAGCTGGAAGGGTCAAAACATTAACTTAACTTTCCAGATAAAGAAAGAAAACCAGTGCTGGCCATTTCAGATGTCCTGGAAATCGAGGATGTCAGATAGTACCTGCACTCTGTGACCACAGACATTGGTTATCTGTTGATATCAGTTGAGATATTTAGCAAATATTTAGGGGATGTGGTGGTGTAGGGCAAAAGGCTTTGAAAGGGTGATGCTTTTAGGTCTTTTCTGTATGCTGGCAAGAGCTGAGCAGTTTCCAAAGCCTTGTGCAAAATACATTATGGAGCTGAGCAAGATATTTAGAAATTATTAGCTTGCTTTGACATGATAAATGTATTAAAGAAGATGTATGTAGTCTTGACTAGCTCTTGGTTTCAATTTTTCTTTGCTTCTGCGTATTCTTTTTTGTTGGCATTTGAGATCAATCGCTTCTGTTAGGACTTTCCTTTCTGCATCACCGTCAGAGTGATCTGCATCACCCGTGCCATATTAAGTGCGTTCAAGCTCAACATGCCAGAATTTCATGGTGTCGTGCAAAATAAAATGCAGATTCTTTGCTTACTGAGTCAAGAGGGCCAAAACCAGGGAAGGTATTTGCTAGTTAACTCGCTTCCATGATTTGGGTATTTGGCAGTAGCTTTGAACTCTTTTTGCTTCTCTTCTATTGTCAGGCAAAAGCTACAGCAGTTGGTTTGTGTCAGAGCTTATCTGCTGTTGAAGTAAACTCTTCAGAGTTAGCATGGTGAGGAGGCAGTTTAGCAACAGCAAAGAAATTATGCAGCAAGTTTTTCCTGTAATTTCTTCCTTATTATGGCATTTGCAGTATTAGGAAATGCGATATAAAAAACATAAGGCTAGAAAGGTGTATTTGGCTTTCATGTTTGCAAAGATGTTCTTTAGGATGAAACTACTTGCTAAGGTTTATTAAGCAGTAAGAGTCAGGATTTTTTTATATCCTAAGCTGAGGCACCTTTATTCCTAAAAAATAAGAGGTCTGATTTGTTTTCTCAGTTCGTGTTGACCTACCAGTCCTACCCAGATGCTAGCTTAGATAGGGAGCTTCTCTTTCTCTTTAAAACCTACTTGCTTCTGATTTAGGTTTGAATTCCGCAAAAGCTTCAGCTGATGCCTAAACCTATGTAGTTGGAGGAGACTTAAAGTTCAGGTGGAATTTATACAACTTCAAAAATCACGCACATGAATACCATTTTGGAGGACTGAGGCATTCACAGACTGAGGAAGCAAAAATTTTAATTTAGGCTCAACTGAGTGAGAGCACTGCTTTGTTGTGTTTAGCCTGAGAAGAATAACTGTGCATCTCCCTGAGAGTCTCTACCTGCAACCCCTCCTCTTACAGAGTTGTTACTGACTGACTTCAGAGGAAGATCTGCACTAAGGAAGTTTGTCACCCATGATTGTTGCATTTCAATGATGATTAAAAAAATTCTGTATGTAAATTCACCCTTAGAGAAGATGGTGGGAAAGCAATTAATTTCACTTCTCTTTGGGATTATTTTTGGCCAACATTTTTACCAAAAAGGGCTTAGTTTCAGAATACTAAATGTGAAAATCTGTACTGCATGACTTCAGTTATTAACAACAGAAAAACTGTCCCATATGTTTTACTGGCAAAGAAAACATATTTTTACATAATAGAATTAGAGCAGAAAATATTATTCCCTCTTGGAAACATTATAGTATATTAAATATGAACTTGGAAGCTACATTTCCAAACAGTTTGATTCCAAAAGCTTATTAAAATTTGATGTATGCTCTGGTATCTTTGATTTATGTTGGTTGTATGCGTCCTAATTAGCTAGGAAAACGTCAATTGACGGCTGTAAAATTATGAATGTGTGTCTTGCCACTCCTGAGTCTTCAAGCAATTCTCAGGGAATACCTTCGCTTTTATGGGGTTTACGAGTGGAAGTGCAGTTTTTCTGGCTAAATATGTGAAGAAAGTGCATACGCAAATGATCTTTTACCCTTTAAGAGCTCCTCCATACCAGGGTAAGCGTTGACATTTATGAACATACTGTTTTGTTTGTGTTACGGGGACATCTGGAAGCCTTGATCCAAACTGGTCCTCTCCTATTGTGCAAGGCACATAAGGATCATTCCTTGTCTAGGAGTTTACAGTCTAATTAAAACTAGATGCAGTAAGTAGCTTTACCTAAAAGCTGAAAGGGAATGGGAAGACAGAAATTGTAAAGCACGGTATTTTTGTTGCTTCCAGATTTACACTTATAAAAACAAAATTCATAGCAGAAGCGTGAAAGCACTGTTTTAAGCTATGAGACTCGTCGTTTTGCTGATATACTTTGTATTCTTTCACAGTTGGATTTATTCAGCTATGTTCAGATGAAGGTTACAATGGTAGAATGATCTCCTGGTGAGAGCCTGGAAAAGTGCAAAGCTAATGGAGACACCTCTGCTGGAGTCTTGGACCTAAATACTGCAGCCTCAACTGTCATCAGCTCAGTCTGCAAAGAAACACAGGCAGAGCACTAATAAAAATCTCTGCATTAATGACACTCCCACTGGGTATTCTTGACCAGGCATTTAATATATGCCTTGACTTGTTGATGATTCCAGGTTGCTACTGGCCCTCCCTCTGCCTTTTATTAAAATCAAGTTGCAACTCATGGAACTGGCAGGAGTGAGCCCTGTTGGAAAAATGAACATATTGCCTTGTAAAGCAGGAGGGTTGAACCACTGCCTGGTCGTCCTTAGCAATCCTGTGAGGCACATTTGGGATGGCCATGCTGTTCCACTGGTGTCCTCTCTCCACCTGGGGAGATGATGGCTGCATCCCTGTGTCTATTCAGGAGCCCTTCCGCAGGGATTGGTAGAAAGGACTCCATCTGAGGTGGCTTCCAGATATTGACATTTCTTCTAGAACCTGGCCTGGGAACAACCACTACCCTTCCTGTCACTGTGTCCCTCATGAATGGTTACAAACATTTCAGCAGGAGTTTATTCGTTTAGGGCAAACTTCGGTGCAGTGGTGCCAGTAAGGGGAAATCTTTGTGGAAACAGCTGGAGATGTCACCATTTCAGCAGCACACCTGGGTCATAATGAACTTATTGTTGTTAAGAAAAGGAAGGCATTTCTTGTGACTCTGGACATATGAACTAAATCTTGTATTCAGTCTTGGCTTCTTAACCCCACCTCTCCTGCCCCCTCCACTTTTTAACATCGGATATTACTGGAGAGGGGGAGGAAAGAACGCTCTTCTTCAGAGGTGCCTCCAGGCAGTAACTGGAGATCAGAAAAATATTTAAAGACCAGCGTAAGCACATTTTAACAATACTAAAAGAAACCAAAGGCAAAAATCATAGCGTTTCTTTTGTGACTGTTTTTTTGTTGGCATGTTAAGTGATCTTTTTATATCATCGTGACTGTCTGGTCAGAGAGCTTTTTATACACACATTCATTAGGCAGAGCAAGTTGGAGTGTGTAACTTTTTTTAGTCTCTGTCTTTGTGTTGCATTGTGTGTGACATGCTCACATGTGCTTTCATGAACGCCGAAGTCAGTATCTTAACTTGGACCATGAGTAAGTTAGGATTTGATTTAAGATACTTGACATGGAACATGAACGGATGAGGACTAATGAATTCCCCTGTCAGCTGGGATCACGGGGACCTCCTTGAAAAGGCTTCAGGCGCTCTTAAAAATCCCACCCATAAATAATCCTGCAAAATGCCTCTTCCCTCTTTGTATAACAGAAATCTAGAAAGCAGAGTGATTTGTCACAGAGCCGTTTCAGTCCCAGGCTCTCTGTGACTGCAGCAAGCTTGCAGGCAGATGGGCGCTCCTTTGCTTAGCTCCACATGAGCCTGTGTGGAGAGAGAATTTTAAGAGAAGCAGAAACCGAACCTGCATGGCTTGACTTAAGGTGGTGCTGGGCTCCTTGGCAGTGGTGGGGCTTGTGAGTGGCACTTCTGGTGAGGACCGGACCCAGGTGTTTGTAATGAAGCCCTTGTTAAGGCTGCTGTTGGCATCTTTGGCCACCGATGGAAAAGCTGCTGTTCATTTTGTTGGTCTTTGGGTTGGTCCCTGAGTTTTGCAGCTGTTAGTTAATCATGCTGGCACTGAAGATTGGTGTATTTGTTCTTAGTGGTCTTCCCATTACTACCCGTGTTTATGGATGGGTTGCAAGTGCCATAGCCTGTAGCTGCCTCTCTGTGCCCATGCTGTCTTCATAACCAGATATTTCTGCAACAGAAAAGGGGATTAGAATCATAGAATCATAGAATCATTGAGGTTGGAAGAGACCCTTGGGATCATCGAGTCCAACCATCTACCTACTCTACAAAGTCCTCCCCTACACCATATCCCTCAGTACCGCATCTAAACGTCCCTTAAACACATCCAGGGACGGTGATTCAACCACCTCCCTGGGCAGCCTATTCCAATGCCCGACCACTCTTTCTGTGAAAAATTCCTTCCTAATGTTCAATCTAAACCTACCCTGCTGGAGCTTGAAGCCGTTCCCTCTCGTTCTATCGTTAATTACCTGTGAGAAGAGACCAGCACCAACCTCTCTACAGTGTCCTTTCAAGTAGTTGTAGAGAGTGATGAGGTCTCCCCTCAGCCTCCTCTTCCTCATACTAAACAGCCCCAGCTCTTTCAGCCGCTCTTCATATGATTTGTCTTCTATTAGTCACAGGAGGAAGCAGGTGTGTCAGATGTATAAGAAAGAGAGTGATTAACAGTGGTATTTTCTCCTTAGGCTTCTCCAGTGAACTGAAGGAGTCATCCTGGGCACAGCATCCCCTGTGGTTCAGCTGCAAGGCTCAGGGAAACGAATACCCCCAGGCTAACACCTGGTGGGCCACCAGCTGCACTTTCTACAGAAGCATGCTGCCTTTAACTAACCCTTTGGAGGTTTTCTCCTTTCTGCTTATGAGCCTTCAGAGGAGGAGAAAAAAACCCCACAACTTCTTCAATTCACAGCAAATATAGTTAAGTGATAATTCTTTTGTCACCCTTTAAAGGCTTTTTATTTCTTACCCCATGAAACTCCTGGTTTTGCTGAGTTTGGCAACCCCCACTGCCATGATGGGGAGGCTCTGGCCACCCCTGATCGAGGAAGGTGGTGTGAGGGGTGGAGGAGTTTGGGCTTAATGCCGTTGGTACCACCCAGAGCAGGTGGGAAGGTCTGTGCCTGCCATGCCATGTTTGTTCCCGTCTGTCTTGTTGGCACAGCAGCCAAACCTGGATTTCCAGCGTGATGGTGTATTTACTTGGGGTCATTTTTCCTTTGCCTTGACCATTAGCTGGCTCTTGGTTTAGAAGCAGTTTTTCTCATAGGTCAAACTGCCACCACTTGTGGAGGGAAGGTGCATAGCTTGACTAAGGCTGCACCTTGGCCTCCTTCTTAGTTTTCCCTACATTAAAAAGGCCAGACACCTGTGCTTTTCAAACCTAGGTTGCAATTGCTGTGGAACACTTTGGGTTTGTTTTCTTAAGTCCTTCAATGTTTTATTCTTTTAGCGTTATATCGCTAGACCAAAGTTGAGCTCTTTTGTCATCAGTTTTTGATGTATTGAAACCTGATAGAGAGATACCTGTGAGAACTCACACTGTGAAGTTGGTTTTTGCCTGGCTGGATCTCAGTGCTTCTTAAGGAGAAGCAAACCCAGGCGAAGGGAAAATTGTTTCCCCTTCTTCAACACTTTAGGAGTAAATTTCACCTTCAGGTACACCTGTACAACTACCCTTGTGGCAAAGGGGGACAGAATTTGGGCTTTGATGCTGTAATCTACTATGATTAAATACTGAGACTGGATACAAATGGGTTTTGCCAAGTCACATGTTGCCTACATATTTATTTTTCTAACGTATTCTCCAGTAGTTTTAAGAAATGGCTGAAAAGGTCCAGCATGAAGCCAGAATGTGTTAAGTTTATTGTTATGCTACTGTTGTTCAGGCAATTTAGAGTAAAACACTACATATATTTTGGAAGAGCCAAAATAAATATTAGGACTTCATGCTTCGCTTCCCTTCCGCAGTTGCTCTGCATGTTGCCAGCAGTAATGAAGGCATAAAACTTACAGATAGTCACCTCCCTGGAGTAGTTTCCAACATGCAAACAGAATTTATAGAGGTGGCTTGGTCAGGAAACTCTTTTCTCTGTGGCAGATACTACAACCAAGTTCCAGAATGGTAATATGTCGCTGAAAATAATCCCTATGTATTTTGACAGCAGCTTCAGAAAACCTTTATCTAGTCAGAGGATTATCTTAATCTGTGTCAAGAGATATTGCAGAGAATTTGCAGGAGGCAAAAGCATTTAGGGTGGCTTTATTTACTTTGGGCAGCTAAAGAGAGGTGATGGCTGTATCAGGTTTGCGTGGCAAGGTTTTGGTAGCAGGGAGGCTACAGGGCTGAGTTCTATGAGAAGCTGCTAGAAGCTTCCCTTATGTCGAGCAGAGCCAATGCCAGCTGGCTCCAAGATGGACCCACTGCTGGCCAAGCCCAAGCCCATCGGTGACAGTGGTAATGCTTCTGTGATAACATAGTTAAAAAGGGGGAAAAGTTGCTGCACAACAGCAGCCAGAGGAGAGTAGTGAGAATACGTGAGAGAAATAACTCTGCAGACACCAAGGTCAGTGAAGAAAGAGGAGGAGGAGGTGCTCCAGCCGCTGGAGCAGAGATTCCACTGTGGCTGGTGATGAAGACCATGGAGAGGCAGGCTGTCCCCCTGAAGCCCAGATGAAGCAGATATCCACTTGCAGCCTATGGAGTATCCCACACCAGAGCAGGTGGATGCTCCAAGTAGGCTGTGACCCCATGGGAAGCCCATGCTGGAGCAGGCTCTTGGCAGGACCTGTGGAAAGAGAAGCCCACCCTGGAGCAAGTTTGGTGACAGGACTTGTGACCCCACAGGGAACCCATGCTGGAGCTCTCTGTTCCTGAAGGACTGCACTCCATGGAAAGAACCCACACTAGAGCAGATGCTGTGTTTGGAATGATGTACTGAGTCCTCTGATATGAACAGACGTTGCCAACAGGGTCCCTCTTGTGTCTGGTGGTTATTCTGGGAGCACTCTGTCACGCACCTGGGGAAAGAAAACGGCAATAGAACACCAGGGAAGCGGCACCTGGGAATGGCCTCATGTTAGGAGACATAGCTGGTCTTGTTCAGAGGAGGCATGGAAAGGTGGCAGGCTTGGTGACCTGCACGTTGCTGCTGTCTCTAACCCCCATGGTTCAGAGATTGTATCATGAGAATGTGGCCAAAATATTAGGTCATCGGCAAATGAAAGATTATTACGAGGAGCGTGACAAGACACAAATCATGTGGGGAGGTTTGAATGTGAGTCACCTTTCAGATGCAAGTGCAAACTGAAGGATTTTGTTCATAAGCAGAGTCAGAAAGTGGGACGGACAGCATTTGATGATGGTCCCAAAGTAGTTTTAATATTCTTTCTGTCAGGGGCAGAATTACTTCCATCTTCTCTGTCAGTAAACTTTTATTTGAGAGCCTTCATCCAACTGGTAAAAGGGCCAGCATCATCCTTCAAGTAATTGTATCCACCACAAAAGGTTTTTGTCCAAGGAGCCTGACCTGATTCATTAGGTGGGTGAGGGGCTTCTTTAATTGGTCTGAAATGATGATTTCAGTGATAGACATGGAGAGCAATGATGCTAGGCTTGGCTAATTGCAGGCTTTCTGAGTAGCAATTAACATGTCAGAAACATAGTTGAGGGAAATGCTGAAACTTTCCTTGCCTCCTATTAAAAAAAAGACCACAAATGGAAGTCTCCTGTAAACTAATGCGAACAATCTGGTAATGCTTCGGGAAGCATTTTGAGAGAACCTGTTTGTCAGTGGCGTGACCCGATCATTGCCTGTCGGGAGATGGCTGTAAAGAGGGCTGCCAGCAGCTCTAGGTTTGCTTGTACTGAAAAGATCACGCTGTGTGTATGAGGCTTGTTAATACCCCTTGGCAGCTGCAAGAATTTCCAAGACTATAAAAGCAGCTTATCTCCCGAGAAGGAGAGCCCCCTCGCCACCCCCCTCCAAAATTAGACAGATTAACTTCCTAAGAAATGGAGAGTTATTCCACTCCAAACCTATGCTGCTCATTCAAGCTAATCTCTGGAGGGCTGAAAGGCCTCTTGTCTGTGATTGGAATCATATGATAAAGCCTTGCTTGCTTTCTCTTTTATTGTGCCAAAAAGTTTGTCTTGCTTTTGATCTGGTTGAGAGCTGAAGCGGCTTTTACTGTGTTTATGTGTGTCGTATGGAGCATTTTGAGACAGAATATTGGGTCTTGACTCTGGGCTTCTGGCACGGTATCTCCTCGTACGTGGCGTGACGCTCTCCTCGGGCATCTGCTGTACCTTCCTCTTCTTAGTGGTGGTTAATAGACCTCTGAAGGGGCTTCTCCACTGACGCAGTGGGATTTTTCAGACCTGGGGCAGAATGCAGAGTAAACAGGGGTGGTGTTACCTTAATTTGCAGATTATGTTCTGCAGGTCAAGGAGAAGAGAATGCTGCAGGCCACCATGGTCAAGCCTCCCCTCCTGCGTCCTAGCCCCGCACTGGGGATGGCACTTGTGTCTGCTGCTGTACTCAGGCATGACCTTTAAAAAATACTAGTAGCAAACACCAAATTGTACTAGCTGCAAAGTAATCAATAGATGTGATGGATAATCTTTGCTTTACTTCTCCCTACTAATCCTTGCTTGATGGACACTGAGTTTACTTCTGAAGAGGTCTAGCTTTGGCATAGACACTGTGAAGGCTATAAATGTTATTTTTTCCCCCCCAAAAGACAAACTTTCCACTTTATTAAATGCTCGAGAGTCTTTTATATCAATAATCTCTCACAGGTTTTTTCCTAAGAGCAAGCACTCTTTCCTCCTCCCACCCAAAAAAGTCCCAAGGAAAAAAGTAAGTCTTTCCAATGTTCAATACATCAGAGTTGTAAAAATACAACTAGCGCTCAGCACATGGGTAAAGTTTATGCTCCCCAGAACTGAATCCTCATTGCTTTGCAGAGCTATAGCAAATAGGCTTTGCTTTGTCATGCAAAGAGACAGCATTTCAGAAGGAGGAGGACTTCCTCCACACCGCATTTTCAGTGCTGGTGCCAGATGCTGATGGTGAGGTGTCACCTGCGGGTGGCTGTGGTGGGAACCTGTCTTCTTATTTTGGCATGAAGAGCCTAGGCTTATGGCAGAGTGTGCTAATACTGGGCTGGTGCTGCGGGAAGCTTAGGGATGAGATGTGGGCTACAGACTCCCTCCACAGCTGGTTCCCTGTGCTTTCCCAGGGTGCAGTAGATGGATGCCACTCCTGCTTTGTTTATTACTGGCTGGGATTGAGGGTCCTGGGAAAAACTTGTCCCTGAAAGCCCTGAAGGGAGGAGGAAAAGAGGAATTGCAGGGCATGTGGTTAGTTGAGCACTCTTTAATTTGGGAACGTCAAGGCAGACTCCCAGGCTCTCTTCTGATAAGATGAAACACTAAACTGTGTCAAAAAATGAGGCTTCCAAAAACGTCTGAATTCGGATCATAGCTTGAACCTTGGCTCCCTTCTGACCTTATGTAAATCATGTAATCTCCCCTAAGAAACATAAGGGGCCTTGCCCTTTGAACCTGCGGTTCTTGGCTCATCCCTCTTCTGGCTTTCCTGTTCAACTCCTGGAAGCCATTCTTGTTTGCCTTTGGGTTGGGTAACTGGCTGCTCAGTCTTTGGAGTGTTTCACAGAACAATGGGGGAAGATTCATTCATTCATCCCAAAGATTTATCTTGTTTCTGTCACAACAAAGTTTTTGCCTCCTTCATTTTTTTGCGTCTGTCTTGCTGGTCTAAAGTCTGAGTGAGTGACAATTCAAAGCCTGCTTAGCAAACGTCATGTGGGGAATAAAACATTTTGGAGTAATGGGGGGAGGATTGGTATTGTTTTCCTGCAGCCTGGGAAAACATGTGATGTTCAGCACAGGGCAGCCTGTATCACCCACTGAGCATCCTGAAAGTCCTCTCTGAACCAGGAGGAGAGCAGAGCGTCTGCCTTGCTCGATTCATTTGAAAGAAACAAAAATACAATGGAAAGCTTTTCGCACATAGTCTGTACTATGCCACATGCACCTATTTGTATCATTCAAAAGCGTTGCTGTATTTAAAATCTTCTCAGTTTTCCATTAATTGATCAGAAATATGGTAACCAGCTTCGCTTGCACTAGGTTTTGCTTCCTCCGTCACTTCTGTGAAGGTCAACATGGATGTTAGGGTGATTGCTGTAGTGGAAGCTGTCACTCAGGGCTTCTCTTTATTTTTTTCTTTCTATGATGATTGTAGAAACTTCATGTTTGTTAAAACACCTGTGGTGTTTAATGCCCTATTGTTTTCCTGCTTTGCAAGCAGGAAGGGAGAAATGTATATTTTCCTTTACAACAAACCAGCCTTTGTCAGATCCCGACTGACTTGGCCTCAGTGTGCCAAACTGCTACAAGTGAGTTCATTGTAAATGTCTCTAACAATGCGTAGTTCATGCCTTGTGTTTTTTCAATTATGAAATCATATACTGATATACAGGTATGAGAAGGGCTCTGCATCTATTCAGCACAGGTGAGATTGTTATCTGGGCAGTAATTAGCTTGAATAGCAAACTGGAGTTAACTGTTTCCCTATGATAACTTCACACAGTTCAGACATTGAGATGCTAATATTTTTTGCATTCCACAGGTTCCTTTTCTTCTCATAGCTTATCTCTATTTTAAATGGTTCAGAATAGATGGCATTTTAATTGTGCAGATGCATCAGATACTCTGGAATGAAAGCAGATCTTTCCCAGTGAGGGTCATGCTGAAGTTTTCATGTAACGAGAATGACTATGAATCAATTACTTGATACTTCGTTATGATGAAAGAAAACAAACATGGCATCAACAGTGGGTTCAGCAGTCTTTATTTCAAAAAGGAACTTGCAGAACCATTTAAGGCAAAATAAAATCCCAGAGAGGATCATCAAAGGGCTCAGATGAGAGCATAAAATACTGTACAATGAAAAATGTGACAAAAGCTTCAATGCCTTAGATATGTATGTGAAAAATTTCAGGCTGAGCCTTCCCACACTATGGGAGGTCATCATGTAAAGCAGAGTTAGCTCTGTTTATCGCCAGTAAAAGCGACACATGACTTCATTTGGGTTTTAGTCTCATTACTGCTGAAGTGTGAAGTGTCAGGTTAAAAAGACTACACGCTTTTTACCCATAGGGATTGCTCTGTTTTAATGGGTCAGGTCAGCGCTATGGCTCAAAGCATTGCAAACGATTAATGTTTAATACATTTTAAACTTAAGTCCTTGAGAATACAAAGTTAACCCTGTGGACATCTGTGATTTGGAGTTTTTGATATTCACCCGTTTCAAGGAATACAGTGTGCTATTACTGCTGGCAACAGAGAGCTGAAACAAAACCAGAAGAACATATTTTTCTCAAATCCTATTGTTCTTCACAGAGTGGTCCTGGCAATCTGTGCTCTTGCATCCTCAAAGATTGCCAGGATGAATTATGTTACACAAACATGTCAATCTTGGACTGTGAGAGGAGAGCAAGTGTCCAATCTAGATCAAACAAGAAAGTACTGCCTTTTTTTCCCCCAAGAGTTTCCCATTTCTGACTTTACCTCTCCCTGTTCTTCATATTGTATACCAAAACTTTAAGAAAACAAACAAATCCCAACAAAACAAAACAAAACCCCAACCAAACAAAAAAAAAAAACCAACCCCAAGCCAAACAAAACCAGCCCCCCCAAAAAAACCATGTCCAGAAGGGAGGAGGCTTGTGTCCCATGTTCTTGCAATTTGTGCGACAAAAATTAGCAGACAGAAGATCCTCGTAATGTTCACAGGTTAAAAACATTTGATGAGGTTTACTGACGTACCATGCAGTATCTCTGGTGACTTTTGATGTTGTAGCTGTAGTGGTGGATTTCTAAAATAGAATAACTAAGGAGAAATCGGTGTTTTTGAATCTTGTCAGCAATGTTACTTTCATGGTGGTTTATCATGCCTTGCTGAGTATTACTAATTCAGAAAAGATTGGATAAGAAACTGCTTAATATACTGCCTTTTTTGGAGTGGCATGAGGACAATTCGCCTTAGTCATAATTTTAAAGGAATGCAATAGTCTCTGCAGTATAAAATCTAAGAGGAGCAAGTTTTTATGGTGGTAACATTGTTCATTCAGACCTTTTTTTCCTTTTTTTTTTTTTTAACCTAGAGTACTGACACATTTATTTCAGAAAGGCATAGATAATGTCAGCGTTGAGTTCTGTGGCTGTATAAAACAGTGGGATGATGAGTTAAATTAGAGTATATTGATTTGTGGCTTACTTTTTATATGATTTAGTAAAAGGAAGCACAATTAATTGAATGTCTTAAATTTAAGATTAACAGTCTTCTAGATGTATCATCTGTTGAGGTCCTCTTATGGCTCTTGTTATTCCTATGTTGTGTGCCAGAGGAAGTATTTTGATCAGCAAAGCCTAAGAGAAGGAAGTTTCTAAAATGGGATTATGAATCTCATAAATCTTTATTTCGGAGACCTTTTCAGTGTCTTGAAGCTGAAGCCAGCACGTCAAAATCTGTTACTCTGAACTAAATGCAACAAATAGCTCAATTGAGATTCTGGGTTTGAATTTTTGTGTATTTTTTTTTAATTGAACATTTGTTCTTAGGAAACAGAAAGGCTAAGAAAGATGTTGATATTTCCTCCTCACCGCCGGCACTAGAGTTGTCTATTTTTATTTACTTTGAGAGGCAGGGAGAATTGGACAATTGGCTGAACCACATTAACCAGCGTCATCCGCTTCTCATTATTTCTGATGCTTCCTTAAACTTCTGAAATCTTGAGACTGTAAAGAAAGCGTACAGTCATTTCTTTTGAAAACCACACAGATTCTGGCAAAAATTCCAGTGCTTTCAAACAATGACAGGATATACACTGTCATCTTTGATCCATACATTGGGAAGGGCTTCACCCCCTACCCATCCCCACCCTCCTCCTCTTTGCAGTTTAACTTGGACTGTCAGAAGTGGTTTCAGTGTATAACCCTTTGCAAACAGAAATAGATCAGCATCCCCACGAGTGCTAATTTGGCTGGCCATCCCCAAAAAAAGACTGGCTGTCCTGACATTTGCATCCCAGCTTATCTTGCTAGGCTGTGAGATTGAAGCCCTTTGGAGCAGATGAGCTGTCCTGAGGAGAAGTGGAAGAGCAGCTCTTGAGTTGGGAAAAGAATGCACAGCATGGATGTTGTTTTTCTTTGTGGTTGGGTGCAGGCAGAAAAGGATGAAAATGTGGTTCGGAAATCAATTGCAGACAACCGCTGTTCTCCTCGGAGGACTGCACAGAAAGCATGTATGTGCAGGAGACACTGCTGACCACTGACCACATCCCACTCACCACCCATTAGGGATTTTCAGAATCCATAAGAAAGGCAATGACAAGAGATTTTTATTTATTTTTTTTTTCTGAGGGGTGATTTACTGTGAGTATCTCTTTTAAGCTTTTGCAGCTGGTGAATTTGGTTTGTATCTGAACTTGAGGCTTCATCTGTGCTGGGAGGGGGTGGGAATAGTAGGAAAAGGTTCAATAGACAAAGAATGAGGAATTTATGCTGGGCATTTGCAAGCTCTTCCTGGGGATTTAAACTATTTGTAGACCTAAACCTCAGAATCAGCTGCCCTTGTGGAAGGGGTTTTGTCTTCTCTCTTTTCACTTACCCCTAGCTCTTTGAGTATAGTAGCATAAAGTTTTGAAAGTGCTGTACTGAATAGTCTTAGTCTTAAAAGGCTTTATTTCAAAGCATAGTTGGCTATGTCTAGGCAGGTGGCTTAACCCTGCTCAACTCCAGTACGTCATATGTAGAAGTGTGTGTCTAACTCACTTAAAACTTGCATTCGGAGGTTGAGCTCTGCCCCCCTGGAAACTGGGCCCGTGCTCCCAGCCCGCGTCCCGGCACTTGCAGCATTCCATGGGCTTGCACAAAGTTGGCAGAGCATGAGCGCCTGCCAATTACCCTGAGCTTGCCGGGTGAGCACTGGTGCAGCTGGTCAAACTTCTGGAAAGAGTCTCTTCCATCAGTCCTCTTGTTAGCCTTGCCCAGGTGTAAAAGAGGCCAAAATTCCCATTTTCACTCCCAGAAGCTTTTCACAGCTCTACTGATTCTGTTCGGTGGCTCTTTGCAACTGGCTTTATATACAACATAAAAAACCTTTTCTCCTTGTCCAGCTGTTCAAAGCTAAATCTAACATGCAGAACTTCACGTTTCCAAAACTATCACCCCCTTAATAAACCTATATGCTTGGTAAGAAAAAGCCAGGACCTTGCCACCACTTTCCTGGTGCTGCAGGTGAATGTGCTGGGGGTGACGAGGGAACCAGTAATTTGTTTCCCTCTCTGACTTTTCAGGGTGCTAGAGAGAGGGACGCCATCATCTCCTCTCAGTATTTCACCCCGGTGGTCTGTGACAATGCAGTATACAAATGATCTGATGCATGTAACAAGAAGGAGGGGAAGATTTAACTTTATGTAACTTTAATTTTTAAGCAATTGTCTTAATCTCTTATTGGAAGAGGTAAGAGAAGTGGATGGAGTACACCTGCCACAGAGACACTTCTTTCTGATGGAGACAAGTGTCTGTTGCTTGGAGTTTGTATAGCCTTTGTGTATCAGCTGGACACAAAGTCACGTCCCTCCATAGGTAAAAGCTGGTGGTAGGGAGGATGCAAGGGATTTATGATGTGGATGCAAACTCTATGTGCAAGAAAGTAGTGAATTTGAACACGTGTGGAGACATACTTATTACCAGTCTCTCATCACGAAAATGTACATAAGCATTCACACCTCATCCCGCTTTAGTGAGAGTGTGTGAGAGAGCGAGGGATAGTACACTTGGAAAGAAACAGCCCAGCTGGAGAGTGCAAGAACTGCATGCATGAAGGTCCACTGAGGTAAGAATTTTTGAGCAGGAGTGTGAAGGCCTGCTTACGCAGGCAAACGTGGTCATGAGTCCTGTCCCAAAAGACGGCAAGGCAAGGCAAGGATTTTCTGTGAAGTGCTGAAGGCGCCTTAGTTGTGCTTCAGCAGTTCGTCTCGGTGGGGATGGTACCTGCTGGTGCTTGCAAGGGACCTACGGGTCCTCATGGCATTTCCCACAATGGGATAAACCATGTGAGGGTTCTTCTGTGCCTGGGAGCAGCGGGGAGAGCAGTCACTTGTGTACCCAGCGTCTGCCGTTTTGAACCGTGGCAAAGATGCAGCCAGATGGACAAGAGAAAGAAACATAAGAGCACAGTTCATCCATGGTTACGCTATTGCATATGACGATGGAATGAGAGGGAGGGTTTCGTTCCTTTACTAATGCACCTACACCGGTATTTGATGATACCACCTGCTTCTGAGCTCTTTCCTGGTTATAAAATACAGGTGCTTCTGCAGCGAAAACTGGGACATGGTCTGCAGCCACATTTCTCACACCGCTACATTTGTAAGGTAGATCAAAGTGTAGAAAGAGCATGCACTGTGCACCGAATGAGCAGGGTGGAGAGTAGACTCTTGTAAAGAGGTAAACTAGATTTTGAGCTAAACAGATGATGCAGTATTCGATCATGAGATGTGATTTTTATTTCTAGTCTTTCTGAATGTCTGCTACTGTACCTTGTGATGGAATGCTATTTCCTGCAAGAACAAAAGTTTGTTACAGTTTTCTGCTATCTATAGGAATGCAAAATGAACTCTAGATAAATGGAAACTTTCTATTACCTACAGAGACCAAAAAAGCAGATGTCAGTCTTTAGTTGGTGGAGGTGAACAGCCAAATAAAGTTCAGCCAATTTTATTGGGAAATGAGGAAAATCCAGTAGAATATTTTCCAGCATTAAATTGCCTTGCTTGTCCAGCACGCTACTGGCATTAAAAATATAGATTTGTTACAGATGCCAGCAAAATATTTCATCTTGTAGAGAGAAAAGCATTGTGAGGGAAGCTGCAAAATAATTTACATTCTAGTTTCCCAGGGTCTTTCCAAGGTATTTTTTTAAAAAAACCAAAAGCAAATAGATTTGTATTTGGTTTTATGTCAGAAGCAAATACCTGCAATTGGTCAAACAACTTGGAGGCAGCTTGCCTTGTGGAAAGGGGTTTTCACGAGACTCTTAACAATGAGTTAAGAGTGGAAAGGGGTTTTCACGAGACTCTTAACAATGAGTTAAGAGTGGAAAGGGGTTTTCACAAGACTCTTAACTTACCTATTGCTGGTTTGTGAAAGGTGTGGCTATTACATCATTTAATAAAATAACTTAAAATAGCTTAAATCACTGGAGAAACCCTGCCTGTGTCTCTGGAAAGGATTTGATTGAGTGTATCCATAAGAGGAAATACACAGGGTGCTCCATGCAACCCCACATGGAGGACTAACCTCTTTTAGTGGTAGTTATGGTATTTCTGCCTGTTGTGATATCAGTGCCTTGAAAGTACAGTGGTACCACCGTGCGGCCCAACACTGTTAAACTTTTTGGACAAGGGATCGTTTCTGTTTTGGGGGAACCAAGCCCTGCAGTGTTCTGCTCCTCTGCTGATCTGCTCTCCCTGTGTGTGTGTGTGTGTGTGGCTGTCATCAGTGGGGACAGCAGCCCAAGGGCACATCCAGTGCTGCAGCAAGGGTCACAGATGGGACTGGGTGGGCATTTGGGAACAAAATTTTGTTTTCTGCTGAAAAATACAGTTTTGTTTGTAACAGAAGTATTTCCCAGGAGCAAGATTATTTCATTAAAAATAAAAAAAATCAACTGACTTCTGAATAAATTGAGGGGAAATTAGGCTGTTTGTATCTTCTCATCTATTGATTTCTGTTTTCTTGCAAATTTGAATTTTCATGTACTGTTAGCATGAAACTTCTTGCTTCAGCAAAATGTAATTTCGGTGTTCTTGGTTCACTGGTTTAACTTTGTGATGTTTTGCTTCCAGTCTGACATTATACAGTATCCCCTTGGAAGTGTTGGTGTTTTGGAAAATGGCAGCTCCATTTCTAGCCTTATCATAATCCTGGGCCTTTTTAAGATGACTGGGAGTGTTACTGTGAGCTTCAGCTTTTAATGCCTACATGTAAAACATCTAAGCCATGATAGTATTTGTAAAGTTTGTAAAGAATTTCTAATAGGAAGAAAAATAAGAAATTTTTACTGCTTGTTCAGTAATATTCCTTACTGAAGCTCTGTTTTCTAGTAATGTGGAAATCAAGCAAGACCATTTACTTTCCCGGCAAAGGCGGCTGTGTTGGAAGGGATTCTGAGAGGCAATTTCTTGCTGTCGCTTAATGCTGTTAAGTTTGAGCTTGTAAGGTGTATCTCCTTGGACAAGAAAAAGTAAAGGGAAAGAAGTAATATTTGCTGTATTCTGAATAAAGCGTATTTCTGTCCAAGAGACTTCTGTTTCCGCCCATATTGGTTATTTAAGAGTGTGCAGCCTTTCAAGAACATTAACTTGTAAGAAGAAAACTAATCCATGTCAGGAAATACAACATTAAATCTGTGTGTACAAGAAATTCAAGTCTTTGGGGAAGGATATAGTGAAAACCCACCCCACAGCCTTACCTGAGCCGTATAGAAATGCAACTTTAGGCTCTTCTATTGTTCTGCTTGTAGGACACCACCAATATGGAGCATAGAATGTTAACCTGAGAGTTGGCTATTTGCATGTATTAGCAGATAGTAAATTTTAGGGCATTTCACTGTGTTAATTTTTTTCAGTTTCAATTTTGCATCCATTTACCTGTTTTACTTCTGTTTTTATATGACTCCTGAGGTCCTGCTGTAACATGAGTAAAGTTGCTCACACAGAGGCAATCTATGGAGATATTTTATAATATAATAGCAAAACTTTTTTATTTGAACTGAATCAACTTGTACTTCATTCCACCCTTATACATGTATTAATTTGGAAAGTTTATCAGTGTGCGTTTTGCCATTAGCAACATAACCAAAATAAAAGGACCTTAACAGGTCCTTGTAAACTTGTGTTTATTTATGGATAGACCAGCTCATGAACTTTGTCTTTTCTCTATCCCATCAACTCTGAAAGCAGTATGACTTTTAAAATTGATTTTAACAGGGAGGAGGGAGCAAAATCTAGTTTCTTTTGGAGATTCCTTGCAAACTCAACTGTAAAGCTGCTGCAAATAAAACACTAGAAGAGGGAGGGAAGAAGGGATTCTTCCTTCCCTCCGTTCCTTTTCACTTTATTCAGAAAAGTGTCGGACTGGGCTTGCCAAAGTGCCCTGAGACCGGTGACCTTAGGCTTTGGTGGACTCTGAGATTGGAGTAGTGTTTGCATGATCTGACCCTGCTACAGGGTGAAAGTGGTAGTGACAGCCCGAAGGGCAGCGCTGGGAGCTGGGACTTACCGTGGAGCCTCGGTAGCTTTGTACTGAACAAGGAAAATAAGGCTGTTTAATTTGCAGAGCATTCAAGTCATCCAGTTGCCCATGGGAAGGTTTTCTTGAAAGGTGCTGAGCAGAACAGTCTGTGTGCTCAGAGGGATCCCCTCTTGAAGGTAATTAGAGACAGGGGAGGCTGTAGGGGAAGGGAGCTTCCATGCCAAAATTCAGATTTGAGTGCCTCTTTAAAGGTTTTCCATTGCACTGCATGCAGAGAACAGTAGGCTTTTTAATGGTCTTTGGGTTTTGTTTTGTTTTGTTTTAAATTAAATAGTCGTACTGTTTCAGATACCTGTCTAAAGATCTTGGTGTTTTTATTTGGTAATCCCACAGTACCCAAAGAGGATTTTTCTGTGACGCACCGAGCCAAATCAAATATATGAATTTGGTAAATCACAGGTGGTAAAAACTTTATTGCAGGTCAGTCACGCTGTCAGGTACCAGACCATTGCCCATGCCCAAGGCCTTTTCGGGTGAGATGCAACTCGGGTATGTCCTGTGGTAAACAATGTATTGGATGCAGGATAACTACCCCAGCTGCTGTCACTGCATTGATGCTGTTCTTGCTGCCATGATCAACTATGAAGAAACAAAAAGGAGGAAAAAAACTTTTCATAAAATTGAACCAGAAATATAAGGTTAAAATACGTATCAAGAAGGTTTGTATCAGTTTTGCTGTTGTTGAGTATCAGCTTTTTTTGTATTTATAATAAAAGCGAGTCTTTGGACCGAAATATTTCTTCCCACTAAAAATATCTCATTGTAGGTTTTTTGTTTTCCCTAATTGAAAAAAACCCACCCAAATCCAAAATATTAAGAGCATAATTATGAGAAAAACATTTCTAGTAGAAATACTTATTAGGAAATATATTGTATTTACCATTATTTTTTCACGTCCCAGGCCTTATCTCAGTGCCTACAGTAAGAGCTGAGAGTTCTGTTTCACCCAGACTCTTTCTGGCTCAGCTGAAAGCAGAGTTGCTCAAGCTTTTGATTTTTTCCACATGGTAAAGGCAGAAACTTTGTCTTCGTCCCATAGAAAAGTTTTCTAATGCTGGATGGAAAGATCTTCTAACACTTTGAATGGATGCTATCCCCAATAAGATAAACCTTCTATCTAAAATATTTTCCAGCTCAGATTTTCCTCTGATGGAAAGATATCGAGTGATTCTTTCCATGCGTTTGGGTAACAGGGCAAGAAATAACGTTGCTAGAAACTCTTCAGGATCTTGAAATACAAAGGCATTATTATTTGGGTTGGTTTTTTTTTTTTTTTTTTATTTTTTTTGGATGAAAAGTGTGGGTCAGAAAGAGTCTGCGAGGTTATATACATCAACACCTTGCTGAGACATCAAGCATGTGGAATTCTATATTGCAGTGATTATGCTTTAAAGAATGCCCGAAAGAATTCTCCTCAGCTACCCAAACAAGTGCACATACACCAGGTAGTCACAGGTCTTCAGAAAACCATCAAAAAAAGTCTATCAAAAAAACCCTTCTCAGAGTTGGCCTGTTCCCTGTAATTTTCTAACTAGCATAAAGTAGCCAAAATCTGTGGTCTAGACTGGTTTGTTCTGCAGATTATTTTTTTTCTTGAGGATTTACAAACCACAGAGAGTTGGAATGGATCAGAATAAATATTTGCTCATGCACCTACTGATTAGAGCTTTCAAAGTCCCCAATCTTGTTACAACACACATGTGAGCACTAGCATTCACGTAGGTTAGGTAAATACGAGGGGTTTCCTCTCAACCCACTTCCCCCCCCCCAATTTCAGTTTAATGGAGACAACACTTCAAATGTGGTGTGTTTTTCTTTTGGTATCCCACAGTGTTTTCTGCCTGGCAATTCTCTGAGAGGCTGTTATTGTACCAGAGAGCACATTTTTTAGAATCCTTTTTATCCCCCTCCATTAATATCAAGCATATTATTACTCATCTTGGAGCGCTTCATCACTGCTGTTTCTGAGTTGGAGATTTCTCCAAGTATGATAGCAGCTGCAGCTAATAACATCAATTATACAACATTTAGGTTCCTCTTCTCCTATTTTAACTGGAGGAGGTTTTGTACTAGGACATGCTGTATAATTGTGTTTTTTCTGCATGCAAACATTATACAAAGGCTTAGCCTTGCTGTCTCTACAGGAGAATGGCAGTAAAAACATTCATTCCCGCAAGCCACAGCCCCGCTTGTTAGGGTCATTTAGTGCGCAGGGGTAAAAATGCTTTAGTAAATGTGCATTAAAAAGAGTTTTTCTTGTCAGATCACTCTACTGTCTATATGTTTGTAAAGAGAGTGCATTGAGGTGGTAACCTGATTCAAACTTTTTAGTGGTTGATGGTTTTCTCATTAAAACACCAACACAAACCGACTAGGTATGGCATCTATCTCCCTGAAGCCTTGCTGACACTGTCAGATCTATAGCATTACCATCTTACAGTAACTTTAAAAAAGAAAAAAAGATTTTAAAAGACTTAAAAAAAAAAAAGGCAAATTTTTTTGGTAACCAATGTGCTCGCCACTGACTCATAAACTAAAATCTGTGTCTGGGCAATTCAGCTGTTGACAACATTGAAAACACTTCAGGCACAACAAAAGATAAAAGACGTATTTTAAGACCAAAATTTGAAATCGGTTTTGGGTATTTATTTCAATTGATCTCTCTCTATGTATTTATCTTTACTAAAAGTTGGAAGAGTCTTGATGTTTTTCTCCAAGGATGGCATGTGACCAGTCAAGGCAAGAGAGGAGGGCATTACTAAGAGAGAAGGAGCGGAAAAATAAAATCAGTGATGACAAGGCAGGATTGGGTGGGGCAGAGAAATGCTGGGATAGCCAAACAGCCGGGACATGAATCGCAAGGAGGGAAGACATAGAAGCCAAATGTCTAAAAATTAATTTGTGGGCAAGCGGCTCTGCTGAGAATTTTAACACCTTCTCCTTTGTTCATTTAAAATTCTTTCTCCAGGAACCTGATATTTTAAGGAAAAGGGTCAAGATAAACTGAAAGCCAAAAATGCCTACATACTGAGTTGGTTTATAAACCAGTGAGGTTTATTAATTTCCTATCTGTTAACCTGAGGACTTTTGGAGTCAATTTATATGCTGTTACTTTAAGACCATTTGTACAAAACTTTGATTTTTTAAATGCCTAGAGCCCAGGGATTGCTTTGTGTATTTGGTGAAAGTGAGAGGAGGGAAAAAAAAGAAGGGGAAAAAAAAAGTAGAACTTGGCAGAGGCTGTCCCTTTTCCTGCTGGATGTTTTTCAGGTGAACTACCCAGCTATGCTACTGTATTAAAGTCAGGCCAACAATGTGGAACTAAGGATTATTCCACAAATCCTGTTTTAATAGTTCTTTTAATGGTGTTTTTCCTCAAGTCTTACTTTTTCCCTAGGATTTCCCACCCTGATCAGGATTCTCCCGTCTTCCCCAAAGCGCTGTGTCTCCCTGGCTTTTGACCAGGCTGGGACCGTGCTCTGTGGCCGGGAAGAGGAGCTGTGTCCCCTGCGGGCCCAGTGCGGGTCTGCAGCCGCCGATGGCTTTATCAGATGGACAGAGACATTCCAAGTATGCTTCTGGTCACTGGGGGATATGGGAATATAAAAAATAATGAAAAAGGAAGGCTTAGAGGAAAGCTGTTAGGCAAACCGGGGCTTTTTGTCAAGTTTTTTTTTTTCTTACTAAATTTTTTTAAAGGGTGAAATTCTTTACCCCTACGCAGATTGTTAAAGCTGCGTGATGTCATTTTCTTTCCTTTTTAAAGCCGTGTTTTGAGAAGCTGAAAGGCTGCAGGTTAGGTAAAACTATTAATGACCATTTTGTGACCTCTGCTCCAACCGCCCACAGCGGCTGCAAATTTTTACATGTCTGACAGCTGCTTGGCTCTCCGCAACATCATTATATTGGTCGACAGCAGATGAGATTTCAGAGGTAAAAAAGTCACCTCCCAGATCGCACCCTGCTGGCATGGCCAGTGGGCAGATTAAAAAATCGGATTTCGCTGGTTTGCTAAGGGTAGGAAAACGCCATTTTAATGAATGAGGCATGTCAGGAGCTCCCTCTGGTTGCCCCCAGCCGCATCCTTCCAGTAGGTTGCATGGAGGACAAATGTGCTCAGAGCTCATCTTGTCTAAACCAGGGTCCAGGTGGTGCCGGGCACGGGCTCACACCATAGCACTTGCGAAGAGAGGGCTTTGGGGATGTATCGGGTAGGCTTGCCCTGTTCTTCTGCTTTTCCTCAGGCATCTGCTCTCAATGGGTGCAAGGCAGGCGGCAGGGAGCTGGCATGACTGGTCCCACATAAAAGGCAGCTCTCATGGAGGCATGTGAACTTGGAGAAATGTGCATGGAGGGCACACAATGTGACTTGGGGCAAGTGTGGGGAGAGAGCTTTGCAAGAGCTTTGCCTTGCAGAGAGGGACAGTAACCTCACATTGATGTAGTTGCTGTAAAATATTCTGGGATTTCTGCCTCTTGTTGGATTTTCTACAATTTTGATGGTTGTAGCTCTTGTGTGCTTCCCAGAAGTGTTAGGGTTGCACATTGATAGCCATCCCTAAGGGGCTTCACAGCCTGTCTGCCTTGGCTGGGTGTGGAAGTGGTGAGACTTCCCTTCTTCTTCTTCCATCCCTCTTTTCCTGTCCTTCACTCTCCTTCCCAGCTCTCCAATTTGGCCCTACAAGAAGAAGGGGGCTCGGGAGCAGGGTTATGTGTACCCGGTGGGCAATCAGGCTTCTCCTTACCTACTGGGGACAGAGGCTGTGTCTGCCTTCACAGGTAATTTGGCAGAGCAGGAGGAATTGGGGTGGCTGGTGCGGGGGCTCCTCAAGTTTCCATTAGAGAGGGTTTGCTTTGCCTTATGTCCCCTCCGGTCCCCAGGACCAAACACGCACAGCAGAAGGCTGGGGAGAAAGGAGTGATAAATTAGAAAGGCGGCAAGAGAAATAGTGGGTTTAGCAAGGGTGCTCTAGTGTTTCTGCATAGACTGACATCTTCCAAGGCTCTGGCTCTTCCAGTTGGTGCAGGGGGTTGTCGTGGTGCCGTGGTGGTGCCTGACCCCAGCAGTGGTTGGGAGACTGCCGTCCCGGTGACATGTAGGAGCTTCTCCCTCCAAATCAGTGTGTTGAGCTGGCTGTGGTAAACAGAGGCAGGGAGGGGGTTCATTGCCAAACCATGCTGCTCCTTAGACAAATGCACATGACCAAGAGTGATAATCTTTACAATTATTTTATGTTTCCTCAAATGCTTTCACTGTCCTCAGTCTTCAGTACCGTGGCATCTTCTCGCCTTCACTCTCCTAGAGAGCGTTTGATTTGTAGTCGTGTTGAACTTTGGGAACTTGTGGCATCTCCAGACCATGATTTTCTTTTTAGCCCTGCCCTCACTTCCGCCCTCCCTAGGTGCAGGGCTCCTTTCTTGTGTCTTCTCTTTTCTCTGGCCAGTACCAAGTCTGGTGTCCTTCATGCTCTCTTAGAGAGCACCCTGCCAGTTCCCCAAAGCCCATGCTCTTTGGTGGTCCTTTGGCTGGATGCTGCTTAACACAGTCATTTGAAATTGCAACTCTGTGTATAATACTAAACACTAAATAGTAAGTGACACAATCAGCATTCCGTGGTGTCTGCTGGAGTCACAAGTCGTGTCAGTGATGCTACCTTTACAGTGTGGTGGTGTAGGCTTCGGACAGCATGACAAACTTGGAAGCACGGCTGATTTTCTCTGTGTATTGGTGTCCCGAATGCTGGACTAAGCCTTTTCAATAATTTATAAAACTGTAAGCGCCCTGGGCAGTATTTTTACAGGGAGTGATTGCATTGTGTTCAGGAGATATCTTTCTCAGCTGGGCTATTAAATGAAAAGCTGAAACCTGCCTGTGATGCAAAGAGATGAGTGCTCAACAAAATGAAAGCGAGCAACTTAACTTGCAAACATTATTATGTTGCCAGCTTTCCTATTTGCTGCTGATTGATTCACAATCTTACTGATAAACATAAAACCCCTGTGAAAAAAGCAGAGAGATAAATGCCCATAAATTAAAAAAACTTTCTCACTTTGCACAACCTCAATTTTGAAATTTAGCTCAAACATGCAAGTGAATCGCTTTGGACTGCCTTAAATTCCTGCGGAAGGGCGGATAATTTTGAGAAATGATGTGAGATAAGCCAGGCAACTGCTACACCATTTCAAAAAATCCTGAAAACGTTTCCAGACCCAGCCAGTGCACCTGGGGCAGCTGCGCGCTTCCAGGGAGCTGCGTGCCGGCAGCCATGCCAGCAGGAAATGCGGCGTGACCTGTGGCGAGCCTGGAGGGTGGGAAACGCGGCAAGAAGATGATTTCCACGGGTGGCTCTAAGTGCCCCGAGCAGTTACTGTGTGGGCATGGATGCAGGAGCCAAACGTAAAGCCAAGGGAGCAAACAGGAGCGGTAGGAGCATCCTCTTCCCTCCACAAGCGTAGCTGTGAAGCACTTCATATCTTGTGTCCCTGCCGGCAGGCTGAGAGCATCGCCTTCTTCCCCAAACGCTGGGTCTGCCTGCGTGAAACCTGGCTGTGAAATAGAAATGGTTTTTGGAAAGGATAATATTATTTTAATCATAAATTATTTGGAAACTCAATACAAAATAGCTTCAGATCACTTCTTCCAGTGGGGTGTTTTTGCCGTCAGGGTCTTTATCAACTTCTCGGTGGGAACTGCATTAATATTGCCACAAAAATGCAAACAGTAGTGCCTTTGATAAAGCAATTTGGCATCTCTTAAGCAGAAAGATGTTTTGTTTTCCGAAGATAGAACACTGTTTTCAGTGCAGGGACCTGCCATATGTGCCAGCGTATGGAAAGAAAATACTGCTTTTGTTAACGTTTGTGTTCGGAAGCTGTGGGGAGGGGACGGAGGAGGCGGTTGCCTTTGCAGTTCCAAAGCCATCTCTGTTGCTGCTAGGGGGACAGCACAGGAAGCCCAGAAGTGAGTGCCCATGGTGGAGATACCGGTGGCCTGAAGTCAGCCTCCCAAGCTTAGCTCCCCCCGAGAGTGCTCTGCCGAAGGCTCTCCTCCTCCTCCTCCTCACCTTCACTTCCGCTCTTCCCATCATGTGCCAGAGTGAGGCTGCTCCCCACTGCCTCCTGCCTCCCAGCGCGGAGTGGAAAAGCTTTACTGGCCATACAGTAGGCATCTTTGTGGATACTGTGAAAATGCCTTTTAGTACTTTCTGGTGTCCCATGGGTGTTATATATTTGGTTAGTGCATTATTTTGACTTCTAGACTGCCTTTGGTTTAAGAATCCTGAAAGGAAGCTGTTGTGCAACTGTTTAATCTGATTTTACAAGCTGATTCCAGCTTGATTCCCAGCACAAAGAAACAAAGAAGAGCTCAGTTGTATTTTTTGTCCAAAAGTAGAAAGCCCTCCTCCTTTGAAGATCTTCTGTAGAGTGTTATGTTTAGAGAGTGATTTGCTATTGTTTAAATTTAATCTCCATAATTACATTGGGATTGGATTAATGAGGGGTTATTTTTCTGAGTCATTCTTTTCTGGCACTCACAGCTATTGAGCATAAAGCCAGGTCTTCATCGGATGTAAACTGGCATTGCTCCACTGAAGTTAGTGGAATAATTCCACTTGATATTGTGGCGGCCCAGATGTGATATTATAGCTGTTTCGAAGAAAGCACTCTTTTTGGAGTTTGTTGGCCTTGAATCTTCTTATTTTTAAGATGTCTAGGCATTAACTTCCAGTTGTGTTATATTTATGGTAGCACAGCTAGCCGTTGTCTCTAGACCACCTCAGCTGGACCCAGAGGGATCAACAGAAGATTCAATGCCAGATTCAATCATAAGTATCTTGACTTTTTTTCTGTTTAAAAACTGCTTTTTATCACCCAGAGTGCAAGCAGAAAAAGGTCATTACTGATGTCTGGTGAGCTTTTATATGCTCTTATCTATGAGGACAAACCTTGATCTGTTCATTGGGGATGCTGTACTGCAAATCTGGGGGAGATGTATGGGATGCTTCTTTTTTGAATTTAGTTATTTTTGCTCATTCTGCTTTCCAGAAGGGGATGAAGAGGGAAGAATCTGGGGAGACCTGGCACATAGGAGAGTGGGAGCAGGAGTAGTAGGCAGGGCGCTTGGTGTAGGAGACGGATCTGTCACCACAATCAGGGTGATGGAAAGAATCAGTCTTTTTTTAGAGATCCTGAGGGGCTGTATAGAGTTGCTGTGATCATGGAAGGTATTTGAAGTTGCTGGGCTGAGAGCAAAGTGGAAAGAAGGGATCTCGCCCTCCCTTGCACAAGTTGAGCAGGGCAGGATTTGCTTTCATACCTTTTATTTTAATGTCTCACCTGAGTTTTTTGTATTTTAAAGAATTTTCTTGCTCACTATTTGTGAAATGGCATGGTAATTACTCTCAGTTGGGAGAATGGGAAGGTTTTGCATTCTTTTGGGTCCTTGCCATAAAGAGAAAGTGGTCAGTCCTATTTCTAAGCAGTAGTGGATATAGGATGTCACTGCATGTCTCTTTAGTCTGGTATCCAACTGTCAGTGGCATGTACAATATGGAAGTGTGAAAACCAGACAGCAGTGGACCTTTCTTTCCCTGATGCATCCTCGCTACTCCCAGAAGCCATCTTTTTTTGCTGCTGGTCTACTGTTGCACCTGCGGATCCACTCAGTACAATGTAACTTCTGTTTTCCTTGTTAACCAGCGGAAAGTAGGTATGAAGCCTTTTAGTCTCCTGTTCTTCCCATTTTAAGACATTAAACTGGTAGTTTGTACTTTTTTGGGTTGTACTCTGCTCTTTTTTACAGAGTATTTAGGAAATACCGCTTATTTTAGTAATAAAAGTCAGCTTTAATCTTTAGTAGTAACACTGCTTCTACAGTTGTGATCATCTGCCAGTGAGGCAGGACTATTTGGGGGACTTGGTGTCTGGTTTTAGATTGACCTGATAGATGTGGAAAA
>KZ506332.1:40954-57634 GCA_002844005.1 Limosa lapponica baueri | reverse complement strand
GCAAACTGTAAGACCCAAATGAAGACTAAGTCTTACACTGAAGTTGGACATCCCTCAGCTTGGATGCATGAAAGACTTGCCTCTCTGAAAGCTCCTTTTCTTTCCTCCCCTCTGTGTGTCAGTTAATCTTGTAAAAGTACTACTAACTTCTGTATTAACCCTGCCCTATATTTTGATTCTTACTGCCTTTTGCTTCTGTCTACAACAACCGTGACCAAGGTTGAGGGTGGTTTTTTTTTTAAGCTTATATAAGTTTTGTCCTGTGTAAACTACTGACAGCCATTATTCAAGAAATTCTGGTGCTGCAGCAGTAAGGTTGCAGCAGTAGATCAGTAATATATGTTGTACATGGTCCTTTTATTAGAGGGGGCTGTTGAAGCTGTGGTAATGCTTAAAGTATTTGGGGCCTAATCCGCTGCTTCATTGCTCCAGATGTGATAAATGCTGTTGACTTAATGCAGAAATTGGTGACGTAAAATGAAGAAATTGCCTCTGAACTTGTTATGTAGCTACAGTGGCAAATCTCCTGCTAGCGACTCCAGTTTGCAGGGGCTTTCTCATTTTATTAGGAAGGGCGTCATGCATGAAGGCTGAGAAGAAATGACTAGGAATGGCTTATATTTGAACCCAAACTGAATTAATGAATATTTGTCTTGTGGATGAGGTGATGAATACTGGTCACTTTGCTGGAGTGTGGTGGCAGTGGTCCTGTAAAACCAAGTCATCACTGAAGATCGTAAGGTGCAAATGATACTTCTGAAGTTTCAGCCCTGATGGGGACAGGATGGATGAAGAACGTCCCATCCCAAATAGTCACATATCATTCATTTGTGACTCCACTCCTTCTCAGCCCCCTCCAATGAGCCAGGTTGCTGTAGAAATTATAATAATTTATATAGACAATATATTTTAGAAAGTTTGCTTTTGGAGCTCTAGGTTTTGAGTATACTTGTTCGTATTTTTGGCTTTAACTCCTAGACTATGAGCTAAAGACTTTCTTAAGCAAACCTTGAGATTCTCACCTGAGGACTTGACCTAACGCTTTTCTCAACAGCTGAGAACTGGAGAGAAACACAAAATAGCATGACACTTGGCGCTACTGTTCTGAATGAAAATTGTGTTTACTCGGGAAAGACTGTTGCCCTGTTATTTCTGCCTACCAGTTACTTCAGATCAAAAAAGAAATGCTGAAAATTGCTATACGCAAGGAGAGTTTATTTCCATGACCATCATTAGGGTTACATTTCTTTTGGTCTAAGGTGTATGCAACACACTCAAATGGAAGTAGGATGGTATAGTTACCAAAATAGATGCATTGTGTTAATTTCTTAATTAATCTTTTTCGGTGCAGTGTTTTTAAAGTAACAACTATTGTAAACAGTATGTTATTTTTAAACCAAGGACATTTTGTGCTGAAATTGGCTATTGCAACACTGGGTTAGAATTAGAATACAGAAAATTCAAAACCACAGTAACCCTAATTTTGCCATTCTTGCCTTTTTAACTGCTTAACAATAGTGTTGTGTTTGTATAGTATTTAAAAATATTTGTTAAGGGGAATGTAAAGAGCTACTGGCAGGCTTCTCTGTTAACTGTTTGTGTGTGCTCAGCCGCTCTGCTCAGAAATGAGCTGTAATGAAAACTTAGGGGCAAGTGCTTCTGGTGTCCGCAGCTCAGACTCTCCTTTGTGTTGCAAGTGAAGGAGCAGCTGAAGTCCCAGCCAGGATGGGGGCAGAGATTTGCATGGTGGAGTGAACAGTCCCTTTGACTCAGAGGACGTGCACCCATGATGGGCTAAAGCCTCTGGTTGCCATCTCCTTTCCCAGCTCGCTCTGGTACGTGCATGCCTGGATCTGTAGTCTCCAAGGAGCTACTCTGGCAACTGAGTAGTAATGTTCAGGATAATACAGTCTGACCACGAGGATAAATTTTATATGGCTGTAGTTCATGTCATTACCCTACAATCCCCCGTTTTGCCTGGCTTGGTCCTGATGTTCCGGCCACTACTCGGGAGAGGTTATGGGAGGCCAGCACCACGCCAGGCTGCTCGCTTTCAGCCTGCCCCGCCTGAGAGATGCCTGATTTTCCCTGCAAGGGCTTTGCACAGTTGGGACATGCACGTGTCCATCTTCGGATGGAAGTTAGCTTTGGATTTCACATATTATCGATCTGACTGACCTGAACGAATTCATGTGGAAAAAAAAATATTTGGAAAGCAGCTTGAGAAAGGATTTGTCCTTTTTTTTTTTTTTTTGGTTGTCTTGGATTTTGGCATATGCTGTCTGCATTTTGAATACGAGGTCATCTGATGCGTTGTAACGCGATAACAATACAGACTGGGCAATCCTGGGAACCAGCAGCTCAGATCTTCCCTGTCCACATTTTACTGTTCTAAAACTTGACTTCTTTGTTAAAAATGAACACTTTCCAGGGGATAAAAAGCCCCCAGAGAAGAACTGTTGGCATTTTATATTTTTAAGCTGTCTTGCTGAATGAAAACAGTTGATTATTAACTTGATGGGGTGACAATGAGTATATAGAACTTAAATATCTCACCACTCCCACAAAGAAAAAAAAATCCACCCTCCATTGTATCATGGGAAGATACATAGCCAGAAAAACTTTCCAACTCGTTAAACTTTTATACTTGCTTCATACAAGCTTAATGTAGGCTTTTTTCCATCCTGTGATGTTGTAGGGACACTTCTGAATGCAGCTGAGGAGGACACCGTCAATTTAACAGTATTTCTTTCTGAATGTGCCTTTCTTATAACAGACAAAGCTAAATTACTTAATCTGAAGGATTAAAAAAGGTTTTCCTTGTTTGTGCATTTCGGGTTGTTTATTTAGCCGAGCCTGATAATGAAATCAGTCTGAGTGTTTCCCCTGTAATCAGTTTAGTCAGCTTCTGTGATTGTGTGGGGTATTCAGACAAGGACAGGGATAAAGGAAGAAAGTTTTAAAAAACAGGAAAATACTATTGTAAATGTATCGGGCAAGTTATAAACAGGGAAAGGGTACTCGGAGTCAAGCATCATACCTGCTGCTACATTTGATGCTCTGTGGTAGGTGTTTGGGTGGGTTTTTCTTCCTCTTGTGGCTGGTGTTTGACTTTTTAGAAGAGGGGTATGGGAAAATACTGATTTAAAGGACTTGAGTCTGGCTGTATTGCTTTTAAACTGCCTATTTTGTAGTGGAGGCGAGTGGAGGTCAGCCTGCCGTAGCTGACTTGAGGTCAGAAAATAATGACAAAACGTGACGTTTGGGCTTGTTTTGAGCCCCATGCCGGGTGGGATGACTCTGCCTCGTGCGCTTTGAGGCCACATCGCATTTTGACGCGGCAGGAACTGTTGAATATTCCCTCTGCTGTTTCTCTCTGGTGTAATTTTAGTTTTCTGGCACCCTGAATGCGGTTCTGCTGCTCATCCTGGTTGTGTCCTTCTCCTTGCTTTTCCTGATCCTCCTTTATTGTCCTCAGCTTGGGGAAAAGCCGCCTTGCTGCATCTTGCCTGTAGGTCAGCTCGTCCCCACAACGGCACAGGAGGGGACGTGGGTTGCTGCTCGTTCCTTCCGTGAGCAAAGACTTAGCAAGTTCTAAATTGAGAATTGTTGCTTCATACGCATGTCTCTCCAAACCTACGGATTTAGACATTCCCTCACCATTAATTACATCCTCTCATCTTGTAGCAGCAAGTAAAAAGGCCAAGTTGGGCACGTTGTCCTGCTGCAAGCAGCCGAATGTTGCTTGTCGGTTGGATGCTTGCGAGTTTCTGAAAGTACGTGGCCGCTCTGGTTTGGGAAGTGCGTCCTCTGCAGCACTTGCCTTGGGGTGGGGAGTAACCAGGCAGCTTCGGGCCCCTTCTCGGAGGGCGTACACATGAGTGATGCCAACCAGTCCAGCATTGCCAGAGTCGTTCCCATTTAAAAGCAGGGCTGGATGCTTCAACGGGAAGCTCAGTTGGCCAGGTGGCACTGGAAATGAGCGATACCATCATTTGCCTTGGTGCAATCTCTGAGGGAGGTGTCACCACCTCATTTCTGTCCAGAAGTCATAGGGTCCGGTCCCACACATGTGTCAGTCGTTCGATGTCTAAAGTGCTCAGACAGATGCAATGAGAGACTGCCAAAATTGGCAGTGGTGTCTGACTCTGGCAGCGGTTTGTTTGCCCCATGGCAGCTCTTTAACGCAGCATCTCCGAGTGCGGTGTCCCACAAAATGCCCGGCAGCAGTCATGCGGAGGTGAAAAGATTTCCAGGCGAGCTTCAAAGAGAAGGATGTGACTAACTGTCTCGCAGGGAGCCAGGACGTGGACCCAGCCAGATGAGGCAGCTCACATGAAAGGGCTGCCAAAGGAAAAGGGAGAGGACACAGACGAAACTGGGACTAGGGGATGAGGAGGAACAGGCAGTTGGGAAAGGTAGAGGGGAAAATCTCCGTGGGCTGTTTCCAGTGGCCAGGAGACGTATCTGCTGTCCCGGGAGGTAACCTGTGGGTAAGCAATGAACCTCAAGCACATTGGCTGTCATCCCTGGCTCCACCACAAGCCTCCACTGCCTGTCCTTGGACAAGTCACTCTCATGGTGACTCAGTATCCCAGCTGTACAACGGGGATTGCTGGTTACCTCATGGGATGTTGTGAGGGGAGGCTTATGGACGCGTTTGCAGTCTGATGTATTAAGCAAGGGTAGCAACAAAAAGTGAACAGAAAGATGAACGTGAAAAAGGATGTGTACTTCCCTCGCCGCCTTCTCTGAATGTAATTATGTCCCTAATGATAATATAATGGTGATTTATTCATCATTGACATATACTTCTTCAGTTACACTGATGGGAAGTTTTTTTGTTTTATTTTTTCCCCTTGGGGCTTTAAAGACGTAATTTTGTATGTTTATATAATATGTTAATATTTTAAGCAATTTCTAGTAGACAATTAGAAGAAATAATGAACAATAAATCAAAGTCAGACTAAACCAAGATGTAATCAAGTAATACAAGAGTGGGACTAGAAGCAGAGTTTGCAAAGGGAGCCTTGAACAGAGAAAATGCAAATCCTGAGGCCTGAAGAAGGAGGGGTTCTGGTTTGCATCTGTCTTAAACTCTATATCCAATAGCGTACCTGAGGAGGGCTAAGGCCAGAAAGCAAAATGGGTCACTCCTCCTCAGCTCTCTCATTCTTCAATAAGTTTCTGCAAAAGGAAGGGGAGCTCTGGTTAACTTTAACATGATGTTTATTTCGAGGGTTAATCTTACTCTGCTCACAAGGAAGTCCAATGGCTAATGCACAAACCTGGGAGCCAGAAAACGTCAGGTTTTAGGACAGTTAGGGAATTGGTTGACCTGGTGCTAGCACTTAGCTCTGTCTGTGCCTTTATGTGCTAAAGCAAAATGGAGCTAATTGTCTCCTCTGTTGGAAGAGGGGTGCGAGGCTTAAGGAAATGCTGTAAAGAACGTGGAGATCCACAGGTGGAAAATGCTGGGGGCAATTACAGCTTCAGTTTCACACAAGAGCAAAATGCAGTCATATTTTAGCTGTCAAAGCTGGCCTTTCTTTAAAAAATAGGAAATCTCAAAGGCATTGGCTAGAGAAGGTGAACATTCATCTTTTCCGAGTACTGTATTTGAAAGGCTTGAGTTGCTTAAGCTTTCCTGGCACTTGCCAAGACTATCTTCAGAGAAAAAAATACGATTCCTGTTTTTTTGAAGGAACAGGTGGCAGCATGTGGAAACCTTTTGTTGTTAAATTTTAGTCACGGTTCCCTTTTTTCCTTTTCCCATCTGCAGTTGAGTATGACAAGGAGTTCACGCCTCACCAGCGGCACCACAAGGAGTTCAAATTTAATTTGTCTCAGATTCCTGAGGGCGAGGCCGTCACAGCCGCTGAGTTTCGGATCTACAAGGACTGCGTTGTGGGGAGCTTTAAAAACCAAACTTTCCTTATCAGCATCTACCAAGTTCTGCAGGAACACCAGAACAGGTAGGCAAGAGGGGGCTCACTCTGTGCCACCAGCTGCTGTCCTGGGCTGAGCTTTTGTGTTCACTTTGAGAGGACTGCTAAATAAATACTGCTTTTGTTCACGTTAACGGGATTGCGTTATTGCATGGTCCTTTCCTTGTGGGAAATGGGCATGGTGGAGTGCAAAACAGACCTCAGCCTGAGAAAGTCCGTGGTATTGTACCCTAAGGTGTCGCTTAACTGCAACCTTTGTGTTTTTAAATAGAGCAGGAATCTAATGTGAGGCAGGAGATTTTTAAACTCAAGTTATTATGCTGGCATTGCGCTTGTGTACTGAAATACACATGTCTCCTTTCAACTTAATACTACCACCATAAAAAGCACAGCCTGTTTGACAAATACTGGTATTTAGTGCAGACTCAGCCTGCTCTCAGGACTTACATTGAAGTAAATAAAGCAGAAGAAAATTCAGCATGCTGTCCACAGGTACAAAATCACTCCTGGGGTTTCAGTGACAAAAAAGAGGCCAAACAGAAACTGACACGTAAATCTAAACAGGTAGAAGTGGAAGGATTAATTTAAAAAGCGTAATGCTTCTGACTGGGGAATCGTGCAAAGCAAAACGATGGAAATACAAGGTCAATTAAATGACAGAGTAATGCTGTGATACAAAAGTGTTTAATTACTTCTGCTGAAATGTGTCAGGACTGTAACTGTTCCTCTGTTGCAGGCAGAAAAAAAGAAGCTGGAAACAAGAGTGTTTTTCAAAAATCTCCATTTCTTTCCTCTGTGAAGGCTTCCTGGGTGTTTTCCTTTCTTTTCCTTCTTTCTCCAGACTTTCCATTGATACCATTTGGAGGGATCTGCCTTTGATGATTTGCTGTTGTGAGGACAACATCAAATAGTTAGTTTTTTCTGTGGGGAGTGTGGCCTCTGGGGAAATGGAGAGAAATACTTGGATATATAAGTGATGGGGAAGGACGTGTTAGTTTTAAAAGGTCAGTGTTCCCCTTGTGCTTTGAGTTGTGGGTTGCTGGAGTGCCTCCTGGGGTAACGTGCTTGCTGGTCAGGATGTTACGTCAATACCCACTTGAAGAGCTGATGGAAGTCTGGACGGTTATGCAGATTTCATAGATGTTAGCGGTATTGTTCATTTGTAGCCACATTGAATAAAAAATGGTGAGTTTGGTCTGGCTTAGATTTCACAAGTGGAGATCACACCTCTGGAGCTGGGGGAAAAGCTCTGCCAAGTGCCTGTGGAAGCAATCGATACGCTGCTCTGTCTTGGTCACCAAAGCAGGGCACAGACTATGTCAGGTTTAAGGTTCCTCTTCTAAGGAGAACTGTCAGTTCTGTCAGAAGTTCAGTATATGTATGTAAACCTTCTTTCAGGGTAAACTGAGCAAACAAGCAATGCATCACGGGAAAGAGAATAAAAGTACAGGATACAGCCCCTAATGTATCCCGTTCCTAACAAATTTGCAAACTCTTTGTTCCAAAAGTGGCTGTTAGTTCTGTGTACCACAATGACGCTGGCACCTCATATCTTTGTTTCAAATACCACACCAGAAACATGCCAAAATCAGATTGTGCTGTGACACATGTCCTTTGGCACTGGACACTTTGGGGTCTGCTTGTTGGGCATCTCTGGGTGCTAGAGACCTCCCTATGGATGGAGCAGAGTCAGCAGCTCGGAAGGGGATCACTAGGGTGGTCTCTCTCGCTGGCGAGTGTTTTGGGTCTTTCAGTTCCCCTCTGTCATGTTCCTCCTGCTGCTGCCGGCAGCCGTGCCGGGAGGATCCCACCATTGGGACTGGGAATCGTGAAGCGGCTTCCTGTAGGTCCAGACTGCCAGCAATCTGCTGTCCCTCCTGACACGGGCTAGGCGTGAACCGCTGACCCAGGGATGAGTGTCTGTAGTTCATTACTAACCTCTGACTCATCCGGTCCCTCAAGGCTCCCTTTTTGTTTCTTTTTCTTCTTTATTTATTTATTTTTACTGGTGGGAAGGAGGGAGACGTTTGGCTAAAGAAACTTGCGCTTCGGGTGAGTCTGCAGGACCTGTCACACCATCTGCGCAGGGATGGCTCACAGGTTCTTACAGTTGCAAAAAGGACATGCCCCCTTCCTCCCTTTTTCCTTTCAGCTTAAAAGATTCTTTCATGTACATGTAAAATATAAAAGCACATATGAAAATGTGTGCTTGTGTATAAATACATGCATATGTATGTATTCTCTGTATGTATATGTACATAAAATCATAGAATGGTTAGAGTTGGAAGGGACCTCAAAGATCATCGAGTTCCAACCCCCCTGCCATGGGCAGGGGCACCTCCCACTAGACCAGGTTGATTGTCATCTATATTAATTGTCCCCTATATATTAAAAATACACAGATACTTAAAGACAGTTAAAATAAGATATTAGAAGCTGCTACCCACTTTTCATTGTTACCTTCAGTTGAGGTTCTGACTCCATAGGCTGCTGCTGCTCTAAATTCAAACATGCAGTCACACTGGTGACCTGGATGGACTTTGGCCTGTAAACATTCTTGAAAACAAGTACTAAAAGTTGTATTTAGTTGTTCACTAATATCTCTGCATGGAGGGGGAAAATGCCTCAGATTCTTCTGGTATGCCTTAAGGAGCTGTATGCTCTGAATGGCTTTGGTTTTTGATCATCAGCTCATTTACTTGCTTTTGTTGTGTGGAAAAAAATCCAAAGTGCTTTTTTCTCCCCCTTTTTGTCTCAGTGGACAAAATGGAATATAATGTTTTCTTTTCCTGTAGAGAACATTAGAAGGTTAAATTAAAAAAAAAAAAAAGCACTGTTTTTTGAAGGAACTTGCTAAATATTTGTAAGGCTTCTGTTGCATTTTAGCAGACATCTTATGAGCCAGAAAATAACAGCTGCCTTTGACTTAAAAAAAAAATACTAAAAAAAGTTGTGTCACACTTCCTTTGGACTAATGGTTTGAATAACAGCCTGATATTTCCTGACATCTGATGATATTTTATTGCATAAGGAAAAGTCTGTACAGATCTTGAAGTCTAGCTGGTGAACTAACAGGTGAAACAGAAGGAGTTGAAGTAACTCCTTTTTTCATCTTGTTCTGCTGACAAATACTCCTTCTGGTCAGGAAAATTTGTCTCTGAAGGCCACAGAAAGTGCCTATTCAGTCAACGTTGGCAGTCTCAAGAGAAAGTTCAAAGTCACCATGTTAATCTTGGCTTTTATGAGGTTAACAGTTGTCTGAGGCGTTTATTGGTAGCTAAAAAATACTTTTGGGCACAAATAATTCTTAACAGGGCAGCTGGCATGTATGGATTTAAACCAGCAGTCCATAAGAGAAAGGCAGTGTGCATCTCTGAGGGAAAAATATAAAGAAAAAGAAACCTGCCTGCTCCTCTCCAAGAAACGAGTTTGAGGAGGGCAGGAGATAAGAGAAAGATTCAGTAAATATAAATCTTTACCAAAGCTCGCAGCCTGGAAGTATCCCTTGGCTCCAATTAAGTGTAATGAAGTGGCTTAATTCAGTATTACTTGAGCAGAGAAAAAAAAAGCTCATCTGGACAGTAAGAGCATAAGCGTGTGACTCTAGCCCAGATGTGCGTGCTGCTGCACAGAATCGCAAGGCACTGCTGGCCATTCCCTGATGGCTAAAAACAAAATGAAGCCTGAGGCTAAAATTTATACCAGTTACTGAATCATCAAACTGATTTTTGCCACTGTAGACAAGGCTAAAAGCAAGGATTGTATTGGTTTCCTGGGTAGGGGTGTATGTGGAGAGAGCACAAATGATCAGCGATCAATGCTGATTGAAATAGCATAACCTTCGGGGAGAAATTTGACCCTCTTCTCATTTGAAGCCATCAGAGATATGAAAACGATACTTTTGGAGGCTCCAGGCAGTGAAACGCACATTGAGGACAGTGTGGTCTAAGTACATTCTCTCTTAAAAAAGAAAACATTTTAATACTGACTCACTTGTGTCAGTAATATTTTCATCTCCCCATTCCTTCCACTCTTTCGTAAGGTAAAAAAAACAGTGCCTAGAAACTAGGCTTTTGTTTTATAACCAAACCGCAGTTAACGGCCACGTTTTGTCATAACACAAACTGTTGGAGTTGTCAGTGGGATGCTGCGAAGAGATTAATGAAATTCTCAGGATAGGTCAAGCTTGTGGCCAGCCGTCAGCGGTATGCATGTTGGATTGTGTGGAGAAGAGGCTTCACCTAACAAGGCTGAGGTGACGTCTGGTTTGCTCTGAGGAGGTTGACTCTGGGTTTTGAAATGGGCTGTGGGGACTGAGGTCGGGAGGGGGAACTTGTGATACATCCACCGGATGCTGCTGCCCTTCAGCTTCCGACCCCCCAGAGGTTAAGAGACTGTGCTGTTTGAAGACTAGGGCGGGATTTTTTTAGTCTTTTTTTGTTTTTCCCTTCAGTATGCACAGAAATCTGGGAGATTGGCCAAAGCACCACTTTAGGAAAACAAGTGGCATCAGCTTCCAGGTGCTTGTCCCATGTTGGCCATATCTGAGGGCATGCTTAGTTTCAGCAGGCAGGAGCTGCACAGCTTCGATTCTCCTCCCTTCCACCAATGTGCAACAAATGCCCTGCACATGGGCTGGTTTCTAAGGTGTAGCACTGATTTTGTGGAAGGATCAGCAAAGCCCTCTGTGACTTCTGGTACCTCTTGGAAGTGGATTGTCATGTAAGCGAGACCTTTGCAAGGGAAGGGAAGAAATGAGTTTGCCCCTGGAAACAGCTCATTAATTTCTTTTCCTTTCTCGAAAATTCCTTGCTCTCACCCAGAGAGGTGTCAGGTCAGGACTAGTTTATGGTTGATCAAAGATGTTAGTCCTTGGTTTGGATCATCAGTATGTTTTCAAGTGTAAATATCCTGCTAATGCAGACCTCAAAACACTCCCACTCTGTCCAAACAACTGATCTATGAAAAACACAGTGGCCTGTGTTAGTGATCAAAGGAAGATACGGTACCTTAATGGTCAAAGTTTATTAAACAGTTTCGTTTTCACCCAGAATGAAATATGAGGACTTGATGTGCAGAAAGATTCCTCCTGTATGATAAGACACGTGTGGACATAGGTGTGCCCCGCAGAGCAACCGTCTGGAGGGTATATTCTTCTACTGAACACAATTCCTTAAGGGTTAAGGCACTGGTTGGTTTTTAGCTGCCAGTTGTAATAAGGTCTTCCTCTTTGCAACAGGATATTTATACAAATGCGATCCGAGCTTCTAATCTAAAGGGCAAATTGATTTGCCGGCAGTGTTTATAGCTTAGAAAATAAATAACCGTCCTCAACTGGGTTTTGGAATGGGTTGTGTAATACAAATGACAAAGCTAGCATCAATCTGTTTCAAGTTGGGGTCAGATTTGTATATAGTGTGCATATATTTGTATATGATAGAGCTGTTTCCATGATGCTATAGAGAAGTGTCTGTCCGCATTTCAGTTCAACTCCCACTGTGGGTATGCAATTTGTTGTGTTTTAGAGTGGTTAGGTTTTTGTAGTTTAAAAGTCAAAGTTACGCTGAATGAAACTTACTCCTTCTGCAACCAGCTGGCTTTTTCTACCAAAACTGAAGAATACCAAATCAGTGCCTTATTTCTTTTCTTAAAGGACAAAGATAAATACTATCCCTTTGCCCTCTCCCCCATCTTTATGCCTCAAACTGCATTTAAACTCTGAGATGTAGTACTGTCGCCATCACTACAGCTACAATACCCCATAGCCTCATTAAATCATAGTCAAGGAAATGAGAAATATGTCTTCTGTCCCTGTGACTTGGGATGATTTTTTTCTTTTTTCACTTTTTCTGTTGGTAAAATGTTCATTCCTCAGAGCTGTGAAGCTCAAGACCTTGAGCTGGATGTCGGGGGACACCTTTGCACTCAAATATCAGTGTTGGTTTTGCTGGGGATTACCAGGGACTTGTAGGCTGAGCTTCCTGCAGTCTTGGCACAGGGAGGCCGCATCCTCTAGCTCCAGGCTCTGATCTTGTACACTTTGCCAGATGCAGCCTTGAAACCAGTGTTTCACTCTGGTGCTCTTCCAGTGAGTCTATGAGACTGAACCCCTCACTCCTGCAGACTTTGTCTCCAGGTGAGATGCCCGCAGTGATACAGGACAGCTTCTTCAGCACAGGGGAGCTTTTATCAGACAGAGCAGTGGTGGCGCGGGGCTGGTAAGTGAGCAGCGAGAAGCTGAGGTTACCTTCCTGTCCCTTCTGGTGCCTTCCCATGCCTAGATGTATCCAGGATGGCTCTCTTCTGCCTGTGCCAAATTGCAGACCACATCCATAGTGTCCTGGCATCTCTGTTTAGTGCTTTTTCTTCCATGGCTGTCAATACCTGCAAATTAGTGCCCAGTTTCCCGTCTTCTGTTTCACCTTGGAAGTAACTTCATTTGCAAGCTGACAACTCTTAGTATTTCCTTCCTCATTTCTAAGGCATTCTTACAGGTCGTGCACATCTCTCCCTGGCCCACAGATGGTATAGCTTCTTCAGGACAGTTAAACTGAGCCTTCTTATAAAGGCTTCTTATGAAATGGTAGAGACTGTCTTTGCTTTCTATGGCACCTCATTCCAGGTGCTGGCATTCCCCTGCCTGGGGCTCTCTGTACAAGCGAGCACTGATTGATTAAATTTTGTACAGTGCTTTTAAATCTTTGGAGTAATGGTCATTTAGACATACTAAATTGTTAAGGTTTTGTATTGCATCTGTTGGCAGTACCTCCCGCTGTGCGAGATCCACATACAGTCTGTTCTACAAGTAATAAACACTTTTAAATTCAAAGTAGTGCTTACATCTGCAAGGTGATGTATCTACAGGTTTGAAAAGACTGTGATTTCAAAGTTTTATCTCTGAGGAGCTCCCTTCAGCTCTGTAAGACTGAGTCAGTTGTGAAGGCAGTTATTAGTTCATCATTAGTGGATAAGAACAAATAATCTTGCTACTTTGCTATATGCAGGATAATTTTTACAGAAGGTTGATGTCAGTGCAAACTAAAGACTCAGATCCTGAGGTACGCAGAAGAGAAGAGCATTTAGAAAGTGCATTAATTAAAATGTAAATCCCACACACTTCTGTGCAAAATTCCCTTTTGAGAAACTGCTGCTAGGCAGTCTAGACTATTATGTCAACTTGTCTTTGAAGAAAAGTAAACAAAAAGGTTCAGCTGAGGAAAGTTTTAGGGACTTATAGTAATTAATGCTTTGGTAAATGGCTGTTGATGCGTAACAATCCTTTAAACACCTGGGTAATTGCGAGCTTTGAAGTTGGGCCAAAAATGTTGTTCCGAGATCTGTAATTAAAATTAGAGACCTTTAACTTGGTCATTTTGAAGGTGAGATTTCTGTTTGTTCTCACTGTCTCTCTGGTAAAACTTCTGCCTGGTTGGGGAAAGAAGGCCAGGGAGGGTGGGAAAGTAAAAAAAAAAAAAACCTAGTTCAACAGATGCTTCTTTAAATTTAGCTTTTTATAGCTTTGGTGTTTTTCCTGTAGCAAAGTTCCATGTTGTAATGTGTACCCAGAACAGAGAAATTATTTTAATGTGAACATTTCACTAAGTAGTAACTAAGATTAACCACTTGACCTGATTACTAATTTGACTAAATTCTAATCTAATTAGTGTTCAATTAAAGAGAATTAACACCCAGAGACATTTTGTTGAAAGGTTTACACAGAGGTTTCAGTTAACAAAATATTTATCTTACAGGGGGGAAAAGCACTGAAATTAAATGCAAGCTGTTTCTCCTATAAATGCCCTGAGTACGTGGTTGGGATGCCAGTGTTAAGAATAGTAGCTATATTTGATATTTATATCTGACAAATCAGCTCACTCTCTGAGGACACTGGAGCTAAATCCTGCCTTCAGAATTACACAGGCCATATTTCTCTGGTAAACTGTGTACTTATTTCTGTTTATTGCAGCCACTTGTGATTGACCTTTGCTTCTTCATCCTCCTCCACAGTCTTCTGAAGGCCATGGAAACACTCCCATTTGTTTTTTGGGCTGGCGACTGTACTTTAGGGCCTTGATCCAGAACGAAAAGCTCCTCTTTTGAGTTGGGAATCTCTAACTTGCATCTTCCCATTTAGTGGCCTTTTATGTCTCAGGAACGTTGTTTCAGCTCATTGCCTCAGTTTCTCCCATTTACTTGCTTCCCTTTAATAATCTAAGGTTAATACATATTATGCCTGTGGCGGCCTTATTATGGAAGTCATTAACTGAACTCATCCAGGTGGCTAAGCACACTGAAAATATAGATGAGAGTGTCAGGCACCATAGTGACAATGAGGTGACAGTAGCTGTATGAAAGCAAACAAAAAACAAAACTTAAAAAATCAGTTTTGCAATTTCTCGGCATCATGCAACAGACCATACAGCACAGGAAGTACAAGAAGGATGGGAGGCAGAAATCCTGGGAGCAGCAGGAGAAAGAAGTGGCAGGTTTAGGCAGAGAGGATGTTAAGAAACTGCTTGTTTTGGTGATGAAATTTCTCTTCTGTACACTGAATTTGAAAGTCCTGCTGTGCAGGTGCCAGAGGTCTGGTGATGTCCTTGACATGCGGGCTTGCTTGGGCATGAAACCTCTGGACTGGCTCTGCTTTCTTCAGCCTGTGCTGAGAGCAAATACTCCTTCTCTGCTTAACGACGCTGGCTCATGCATTTCTTCCAGCCTTTCTAGTTTTTCGCATTCTTCATGCTCCCTTCCTCTTTCCCTCAGGTCGTACCCTGCCTCTGTTATTCTCAAATGCTGAAGTTTTCTGATACCCTTCGGTTGATGCGACCCAGTGCATGGTTGCATGCTTTCTCTTGGAAGGCCACTGCCTGCCTCGCTGCACAGGATCAATGTCATCATTTAATGACTAGAAATTCAATACGTTGTTTCATGTGACTTGCTCATATATGATCTGTTTTGCAACTTCTTGTCCACTCTTTAGACTTTGCTTTGACTATGGGCTTGCATCTACTTGTACGTAGCAGTCTTCAGCATGGTATCTGACTGCTTCCTAAACTATTTCTTTTTTTGACATGGCTATAGGGTGAAGCTAGTGGCATTGTTCTCGTCATGCAGATGAGAATCTGATGCATACACCGATGAGGGTCAACTGTCTCTGCTAGGTTTAATTGCTACTTTCAGATGTTTGTTTACCCTTCTCCAGCACTGCCCTTTGGCTTGCAGGAATCCCCTGCTCATCTGCTGTGTGCACTCCAACTTTTACTACAGGTAGGGCTGTAGAGTGTGGACCTGCTAAGCAAAGACCAGTGGCAAAAAGTGGTCCCTGCCAAAATCAGCCAACAGATCAGCATCAGCTTTAGCTCTCGGGCTTCCTGTCTTTCTTTTGCAGCCCTAGTGGGAGAGGAATGGAATAAATGTGTTTTCCATGGTCTTCAGAAAGAAGAACTGGGGGGAAGAAAAATAATCCAGTGGTGCGGCTGTGTTTCCCTGGGGCAAGACTGGAAGTGTTTGATTCACATCGCTGACACCTGTCACCATGTTTGTTGGCAGCTGTGTTGCCGCAAATGGCAGCAGTAGCAGGTTGTAGCCCTCTGTGAGCCATCGATGCAGGAGGGTGCCAGTATTTTCCCAACTACTTCTAGAAGCAGAGGGATGCTGAGTTGGGAATAATGGGCTTGATTCACAGAGGTGTGGTGGCAACGGGTACTTCCTGCTCCCTCTTCTCTGCAGACTTTTTCCTTTTATCCAGGGTCTCTCCATCTAGTCCTTGTGTGTTCATGTATCCTCCATGACTGCAGCAAATCCTTCAACCTTCCCCATCCAATTGGATATTCTTTCCCTTCCGCCTGCAGCCAGCCTGGGAGATCTCCCAGTCCCTGTTGCAAGATCGTACATTGTACAGCTTTTTTGCAAGGGTAGCAAGGGCATTTCTTCTCATGTGTCTGTAGGGGAGAGCAGATTCTCCTCAGGTGATACATGGTTTTTGGTTTACCAAGTGGGAAAGGATGGGACAGTATGTTTCTGGCATACGAAAAGTTCGGAGGATTTTGTTGCTGAGCTCTGAATTTCTGTTGAGCCTTTGTGGGCAGCAATTTTCAAGTACTTACTGTTTGGTCAGACTTGAGATGATTTTCTTAAAGGAGGAAGGACATACAACATTTCCATTCCAAAAAATAAAGGAATGGTTAAAGACTGTGAATTAAATAGTTGGGATTCTGTTTTATGTGAGTAAATTCTTTTTTTTCCCCCTAATTTTGTCTTTGGCAATAGATGACTGAATTTATTTTTTTTTAAACCTTCATTTCCATTCCAAAAAATAAAGGAATGGTTAAAGACTGTGAATTAAATAGTTGGGATTCTGTTTTATGTGAGTAAATTCTTTTTTTTGCCCCTAATTTTGTCTTTGGCAATAGATGACTGAATTCATTTTTTTTTAAACCTTCCTTCCAAAACCAAAGCTAGTAAGAAATTATATGCAATTTTTTGCAGCCTGGTGAGGTTTGGGTGACAAATGTTAATTGAAAACAGGCTTAAGCAGAAAGTATTAGGATGTGTTACCTGCTAGCATTGCTACTATGACCTGCAATACTGTGGGGTGAACTTTCAACGTTGGCTTTATCCAGTCGAACAATGCAAGAGTCAGTTGAATAGCAGAGCTGATTGAAAACCGGTCCTATATGATATTTTTTGAAAAAAGTTAACTGGAGTGGAAAGCCCAGTTGTCCATTTTTCT
>KZ506332.1:20029-40926 GCA_002844005.1 Limosa lapponica baueri | reverse complement strand
GGGGGGGGGGGAGAGGGAGAAGTGTGATTTGGTAGAAAGAAGAAATGCATTTGAACATGAAAAATCAGTGATGTAAATGCACCCCAGGAAGTGACTGTGTCCTTTGTGGTTCAGTGGCATGAATCTAAGGATTATAGTAGATCATGAGGTGAACGTGAGTTAACAGTGTGCGTTTTGTGACGAAGCCAAAATCATATTCTGAGATGTATGAGTAGAGGCATAGTCTGTGACAAGCATCGAAAGTATCCTTCCATTGTACTCAGCATGAGTGAGATCTTGATCTGAGTTGGGTCTATAAAGAGCAATGAGAATAGTCAAAGTCTGTAAAACATGGCTTCCAAGGAAAGACTGAAGGTGTTGTTTTTAATAAGATGGGGAGTTTGTTGTGGCATTTAAGTTAGCTATTATGGTGAAAGGCCAAAAAAAAACCCCCCCAAAAATGCTTCAAGTGAAACCCATTCAATTTCCTGGAAAGATGGTGGAGTTCCTGAGGCTGGAAATCTGTAAGATCAGGTCAGGCAAACGTCTCTTAGGAGTGACGTGGATGTAGTTGATCCTGCCTAGAGTTCAGGGGAATGGGCTAGATGATGCCATGTGGTCCTTTCAGGCTTTACAGCACTCTGATGTCTAAGTGTCTTCCCAAAGTGCAAGGCAATGGGAATATGAGCTCTGAGCCTCCTCTTCAAGTTTTTGTACACCTGACTGATCCCATGTGTTTGAGTGTTCATGAGGGTTTGCTCTTACAGAGTTCCCAGTGGCTCTGCAGCCAGACATGTTTGGTTTGGGAGGATGTAATGCCAAAGTTTCTCTAGTCTGGAGGCTCCAGTGGGACATCTTCTGGAGTTGGCGAGTGCTGGGGGAAACTATGGCACTTAGAGGAGGATAGATTGGATGGGAGATCAAAAATCAATTGGTGTGAGGGGGATGGTCAGAGCAGGTGCTAGGAAAACCCCTTTTCAGATGTAGTCCATTTCAAGCATTGGAGAGGACCAATGGGTAAGTCATATTCAGAGGTAGGAATGATTTAGCAGTTCATTCCTCTCTTAAACCTGAAGAGGGGAAGAGTGGTCTCAGCTGCAGCTGCTGTTTGCGGTCTCCTTAAGCCACACTTCAGTTTAAATACCCTGCCTGGGAAAGCCCAAATCTTTCAACCTTAAGGTTTCCAAAATATGTAGCAGCTGGCCAGCCCCAGCAATTCACTGCTGCTGGAGGTGAAGGTCAGAGTTGTTCTGAACCCTCTTCTCATTGGAGAAGCAGTGGCAAAGACTCCTGTGGGAAAGGCTGCTGAGTCAACCACAGAGCGTGCGGCTACCAGCGAGGCGGAGGAAAGCCTCCACACCATAAAAATAGCCTCACTAGGAGCCCTAATATACTTGAATGCTTATTTTTCCATGTGTGATCTCATGCAAGCCAAGCTGCTGGGCAGTATGACATAGCAGTTGAGCAAAAGTAAAATGTAACTCAATCAAATACTTTTTTTCCCTAAAGTTAACCTTTGATAGGTAGAAGGGACAGGTACCTTGTTTTCTCATTTCCATTAAGTTATTGTTAGGAAAAAAAAAATCCAGGGAGAAAAGACAGGTGAAGATGAGATTGACACCTGGTATCCATTTTGTGATGATGGCCACAGGTTAAGGCTGATTATTTTATTATGGATCTCTTGCACAGGAAAGTAATGTGTCTGTAATGCAGTGAGAAAATGTACGTGGAATTTCCCTGCTCCCAGCTGATTTCATTGAACTGAGTTTTAGTGGGCATTTGATGCTGCAAAAAAGGTATAGACTTGATAGCATTGGAAGCTGAAGCCCCTGATGGAGACAGAGTACCAACAGCCTTGGAATAACGCGCTCTAATCCCTGTTGATAATCCTCAGAAAAATGTCTTTAGAGATCTTCAGAGGTTCACTTCCCTTTGCTGATTGATGCTTGGCCTGTTAGGTGATTTTTTTTTATTTTTTTTTTTTTTCAATTGTGATAGATCTGTGTTGTGGAAGGTGGGCTGAAACCACAAAACCCCTTTGACTAAAGCCATTGAATGTCTGGAAATGCTGGTACTTTGGCCACTCTCCTGCCAGAGATAGCGCTACACTCTTCAGGAAGAAGAGTGGTTTACGAATCCGTTGCCAGTGAAGAAACACATGGACCTAAGGACTAGGCTTGCTTTCCTCCATCCTTGAAAACGGTGAAAAACCTTTGTAATCCTGAATTTCACATGCAGAAGTATGTACATCTCATTGCAAAACGCTGGATAAAAACAGGCAGATTTGGGAGATTGTTTTTGGTTTTTTTTTTTCTAGCTATTAACATCACTTTTACTTATTTCAATGAAAGCCGAGGGAGAAAATCCCAGACCTCACAATCTTGATGCTGCACTTCTCTGCAGGGCCTCCGACCTGTTCCTGCTGGACACACGGGCGGTGTGGGCCTCTGAGGAGGGCTGGCTGGAGTTCGACGTCACTGCCACCAGTAACATGTGGGTGATGAACCCTCAGCATAACATGGGACTGCAGCTGAGCGTGGTGACCCGGGACGGTAGGTTATGATCCAGTCAATGTGAGTAACGTCACGAGCTTCTTGGATGCGGTCTAGAAGTGGTGCTAACAGAGTCTGGTTGTGATTTGGAGAGTAAGCACCATGCCTTCATAAGCAGCTATAGTCAAGCCCTTGAGCAAAGTGTCTGAGGGCACAGATCGAGGGCTGTCAGCTTCTCGGCTGTCCCATCACAGACATGTACCAGGAGGCTGAGGTAGGGTCTTCGGTTCCTGAGTTGGAGGTGGAAGTGAGCATGGAGCTGGGATCCCAGATGGGGTGAGGTTTAGGGGTAAGAGGAAGAGAAGAGGGCAGGTATATGGGTATGCTCCTCCCCATGTGGGCTTATGGCAGCCTGGCTGCTCGGTTCTCGTCAAACCTGAGGTGGGAGCCCTGCACTGGAGAAGCGATGCAGTCACTGTGTGGGGCTGGTCCCTCTGAGGACAGCTGCAATGATAGCATTTCACAGCCCGCAGAAACTTTGAAAGGTGGAAAAGGAGAGAAGAGACTGCAAAAGAGCATGAAACTGGGTGTTGGAAGATAAGTGGTGGGGAAGAAGAGGATCTAGATGGGCAGAAATTGACCAAAGAGGTGACAGTGACATCTTTATAGGATCCGGTCTCAAACCTTATGTTTCTTGCTGTCACTTCATGCTGAGGTTTGGTACACCCGTGGGGTCAAGTGAAACCAGACGGGCTGTGCACTGTTCTCCCTGAGGGAACGTTAGTGCCAGCCTCCTCCTCCCAAAATGGGCTAAGAGTCCGTCCCTGTGCTCCTGACGAAAGCATGCCATCTCTTTGCCCTCTGCTTTCCCTAGAGGTCTCCTGATCCCGTCTCTACTTCCTGTGTTTCGTGGGCAGCAGAACTAATTTCATGATGCATCTGGGCTTTGTGTTTTATATAGCTATCTGTATACCTCTTCAGTGCCTAAGCCAGAGTAGAGATGACACAGGGGTACCAAAGAGCCAGGTGCTGCAGTGGAGCCTCTTGTCCAGGAGTGCTGTCATAAAAATGTCCATAGGTCATGGTGGCAGGAGGGGAGTGTTTAGTGATAAAAGAAGAAGAGTGTGAGCAAGGAGGAAAGGAAACACTACTTATGGCATGCCATGATCCTGGAAGGAGCAATCCAGCAGCGCCGTTCCTCTGACATTCCCTTTTCTGTTTGATTTCAAGGTTTCAGCGTAAATCCTAGAGAAGCAGGCCTTATAGGCCGAGATGGCCCTTACGACAAACAGCCTTTCATGGTGGCCTTCTTCAAAGTGAGCGAAGTCCACGTTCGGACCACGAGGTCAGCGACAAGCAGGCGCAGGCAACAGAGCCGCAACCGCTCCACCCAGGCTCAGGATGTTTCCAGGGTGTCTAGTGTCACAGGTAATCATGCAACACCCATTTTGTCTGGAAGCTGGGGCAACTTCTTGTAACGTTTCTATTTGCTTTGCAGTACAAAAGCAAGAAGGGGGATGTGGTGTGGGATGCTCTTCCTTGGGGGAACAAGTTACACCTGCAAGAGGATGGGAGGGGGAGTCTCCCATAGTGAGACTTACAGGAGTCCTCTTGAATCCAGGGTGGAGTCCAGACCCCCCTGTGAAGTTGCAGCCATTCCATTCAGTGGGGTGAGGCCCTTTAACTCTGAATTTTGTGCTTGTAGGTTGCTTGCTACACAGTATTTCCCTAGAATTACACCACAGGAAATGCAATATTTAAAATATTCTGTCTCTGCTTACACTGAGATTTATGGTATTGCACATATGTATTTCCAACGGAGTCCTTTTTCAGTTTTCTTTGGAAAAATGCTGGTAGAACAACACAAGATCCTTTCTGTTTTTTCCTTGTGAGAACAGCGGTGTATACAAGGTGAAGTGCATTTCCAGGCAGGCAAAGAGGCTTGCCTGTTTGCTGTGGAGCGGTTGCATGTTGCAGGTGTTGTACAGTAGCCTGGTGAGTGCTGTTGTGGGCTGGTGGGACAATAGGATAACTCTGAAATTTTGACAAAAGTTGAGACTCTCCTTTCTTCTAAGTCTTACCTGTTTTCCAGCCGCTCTGCCCTGCATCGCAGTGCTACAAGTCCCTCATTCATCGAGTACCTTCTCTCCTCTGAAACGTTTCAGCCCGTTCCAAGTTACTTGATTAATTTGCTTATGCTGCCCCCTTCATTTCCAATAGGATCCCTGCTTTTCCCGTGTCTAGAAATGACCATACCCCAAGGAAGAGAGGCGACTGTATTTTTTAGCCTGTGACCAATCACAGCAGGGGGAGATAAGCCAGCGCTGCCGAAACATAGCCGGCGCGAATCCGTAGTGTGTCCCCTTGCACGCTTGGGTTGTGGGTGAGCCACGCTGCACCCGAGGTGTCCCCATGCTGGCTGTGGCCCTGGAAGCCTGCAGGGAGCCAGAGCCAGGCTGGGAACCCCTCCAGGGCTGGCAGCCAGGCTTTGGGCATGGCCATGTGCCAATGCAGCCGTGTTGCTCCAGCCCATCATGGTAATGGACTTGTCCTTTGGGCTAGTGCGTGCCAGAAGTAGTTGGCCACTAGTGGCCATTGCATGACCTCATGGTGCATGTTTCAGCACGGCACTTCCTATGCCGTGCAAGTGCCAGACTCGGTTGGGTCTGAAATGTCTCTTCACGGATTTTAAGGGCAGGAGGAGCAACTCGGTCCTGCAGCCAGACCTCCCCGAGGGGGGCCAGCCAGTGCCAGTGTGGCATTGCCAGAGCTTCATCTTTATCCCCCCAGCTTCACAAGCATTGCAGTGCTAAAAACAAGTTTTGACTACTATTAAATCAGGCAACGTGACTCAAAGCTCCAGAGGGAGCAGATATATTGGGCAAAAAGGGCCATTTTTGTATTGCTGCTTTCTTGAGCACACCACACATCAGGTCATAAAATTATAAAATGACAAAAAGGGAAAAAATAGCTGGTCGTTCTGTGGTCTCAAGGGCTTTTTTGAGCTCTTCTAGCTCAAAGCCAGCTTTAATTTAAAACCTGGAATTTGGCAGTTCAGTAGTCAACAAGGTATAGTTGAGCCTCTGTGGATTTAAGGCGGGGGAGAGAAGGGTAATGTAAAGTTAAGATGTATGTTTGGTTGGTTTCTGTGTTTAGAAAAGAGACTACATCAGCTTATTTTCCTTTCTAAGTGTGACACTCTTGGATTCTGTTCTCCTTAAGAAGTGGTTGATTTAATAGGCCAAGAGGCACTGATGACCGATATGTGTTTTTAGCGTTAAAGAGATCACAGGGATTTTTTCTTTTTTAGTCGTGTGTGTTCCTACATCCATGCCTTGATGATGCATGGGGGGACTGGGGAAGTGTTTCCCCCAGGATGAAGCAGGAGGTGAGCCCGGGGGTTACCTTGAAGGCTGCCTTGCACTTTTTAGGGTGCCTTGATGCATTTGGACCCAAAGTGGGTGCAGAACTGCGATGCTGCTGTCCCCTCCTGTGCATCTCCCCACTTCCATGTCTTCCTCTCTCACTATATCTTGAGTCTTGTCAGATTTTTGGTGTGTGCTCTTCCCTGACCCATGATTGCCAAAGTCTGTCAGGGTTTCAGGACAGTTTCCCTCCTGGAGAAGGCAGCAAGGCAGCTGGCTGGTGTTGATATTTTTTTGTAGATTGAACCTTCCTTCCTCTGTGTTAGTGAATGCATAGAGTTTTCTTTCTTCAGTCCAAAAATGAACCCCTTGCCGAAAAATGCTGTGAGTTGGGCTGGGACAGTATGTTTTAAAAAGCCCTATTCACTATCTAAATATGGAAAACATTTCAAGTCCTGCAGTTTGAAGCGCTTGAAGTGTGCTGCTTGGCTGGTACCAGATCTGGTGAGCCGGGTGGTTATGTGAAGGCATGCTGCTACGTGCAGGATTGGGACCCCGCTGTGCACCCTTTGATGTGCAGTTGTTGTCCTGCAGTCAGTACCAAGTGCTCAGATGCTAAGGTTGTGACTGTGGCATAAGAATCTCAATGGTCTGTATTTTTTCGCCAAGAATGCTCATTTCCCTGTATTATAAACATGTAATTATTACTGGCTTATATAAAGCAGAGCTGAGTAACCCCCATGGTTATAAACTGCTTTGACATAGAGTCCTGCGTCAATGCATTCCTGGAGCCAAGCTCTCTTCTTCTGCAGAAGAAGGATGAACAGGAAGAAAAGGAAGTATTTTCATCTGTTGAGGCAGAAAATCATATGCCAGCTCCGGCCCAGGACATGGAGGAGTGAGGTGGGTGGGAGGAATGTGTTCTCTGCTGTTGTTGGCAAGATCTGGAGGCCCTCACTTAGTTTTGTCTTGTGGTGGGTTTAGCTCGTGCTCTCACACTCCAGGCTGATCCTCTAGTTAACCCAAAGAGATGGGGACTCTCTTCAGCGTGACAGATGGTGACCCTCGAGCCTAAGGACTTTGCTGCCACACGGCCAGCTCCTCTGTGAGTTATGGTTTCTCTATGGGGCTGTCTCCTTGCCCAGTGGCAATAACCCTCCTCTTCTGCAAGTCAGCCTTCAGGCACATGCCTTCCTGTCAACCCCTCCTTATGGAGACGGTTACATTTAAATGTCTGACTTTGGGCTCTACCTGCTGCTCTGAGAGCAACTCATGCAACACCCCTTTTGGGATCCTTCTCTTTAGCCACCCCAAGGCCTCTGGGATTGGTGTGAGGTGCTCCATGAGAAATGGAGAGGCCTTCCAAGTGGCCTTTCCTTCCAGCAGACATGCACGGCACCAGGCAGATGTCGCCACAATTACGGGAACTAAGTATTGCAAAGGGCAGTGCGCACAAACACTGGAGGCAAATAAGGCCAAGTGCTTTCGCAGTGGCAAGGGTCTTGTTAATAAACATAATTATCTCGCATCCAATCTTCCCTTTAGTAGAGCGCTTAGATGCAGACAGGAGCGTTTCTGTATGTGCCTTCACATGCAGGTCCACATCAGCCCGATGTCTCCCCTTCTTCCCACCCAAGCAGATCGCTTTCATGTGAAGTGGGCTGTTATTAACTGCGTGATCAGTTTACACCAGCTTTATCCGGACAAATCACCAAAGTCAAACAGCAAGAAGAAGGGGCTGGCCTTGGAGACCTCTGTCAAAGCTATTTTGGACCACAGAAGCAATTAATTACCATGTGGAATTTGGTAAGCTGGCACCTTGGGAGCAGCAAGGGTGTTCTCAGACGAATCGACCTCAGTAAATATTTATATATTCTTTGCCAGCACTTAATGTGGGAGAGGTTATAGGAAATCTAAGGTGGGTGCATAAGTATCTGTAGGAGGAAGACCATTAGGGTCAGGCTATTCTCTCTCCCCTTTCAGCAACACAAATGCCAGTGTCCAACCTTAAGAGAAACATCTGTGCTCACAAAAAGTCAGACTTGGATTCTGGTGAAGGCAGACAATGTTCAGGGCAAACAAGCCACAGAGACAACTGTCTTAACTGTGCTGTTTTAACTGTGCTGCCCTGGAAGTTATTTTTAAATGCAGAACTAGGGGTTTGAGTTTTTTTAAAAACCTCTGTTTTAGACAAAATAGTTTGCAGTGTGATTAAATGCAGTGCCTTGTAAATGCCAAGCTACTGTTTCTGAATTGGTACATTCAAGGAGAAAAAAAGAGACTATTTTCCTAAACCCACAGTGAGCCTATAGGAGCTCCCAAAGTGGCTCCCTAAACTCACAGAGATTCTGAAGGTCTCTGGCAAGCAATCCTTGCAAATTGTGTCATGGCAGCGTAAGCCAGCCCCATGGCAGTTGTTTGCAGGGTTCCCCCTGTGCAGGGCTGCTGGGGAGGGACACGTACCCTCTTGCCTCTCGGATGTTGGGCCTTGCACTGCCAACCACCTCAAACAGCAATTTGGGCCAGAACAGTTGAGCACGCTCAACTCGGGTAGCTGATACTATTTCCCAGGCTTTGGAGAAAGTGTTGTAGAGGCCAACTTCAGTAGCTCAGGGAGCTTCAGCTCACCACCTAAAACCCTTTACGGTGTGGATTCCTCTTTTTTAAGGCCCACAACTGGATGCATGTGGCTCTAACGCATGTGCTGAGCCCCGAACTGTGGGGAATGGATCATTATTATGTGCATCTGTATTGCTGCATTTTTTTCCCCATTCAGAAAGCCACTGCTGAGGGTTGATTGAAGGTTTGTAACATCCCTGGAGTTGAGATTCCCTGAAGTAGAGATGGTAGGCAAACATGTAACAAGAAGAGAGGGCAGGGGAGCTTGGGGTGAGGGTTAAACAGGGGAGAGCGCAAATCCCAGGAGAGGGGATGTTTAGTGAGTTGACATTTAAGAAAGCAAAGGCTGAGTTTAGCGAGTGAGGGGGCAGAGCCATCTGCACCTACCTTGGATGGAGGGTCGCTGGTGCTCAACGCAGAGTGTGAATCAGGTGACGCCATGGCCAGCCAGTGAACCGGGGCACATTTTGGGAGCCAATTTCAGGCAGTGTGAGAGAGGACACGTTCATAACATGTTCTGCTTCGTGTAGCTTGTTGAGCGGCTCTTTTTTTTCCTTTGTTTTTTTAAACTTGTGTGACTGCTCACAGCCTTTCTTCTCACTCCTGTTTCCTCTGCCTCCCTTGCCTTCTCCCCTTTCCCATAGCTGATTTGGGTAAGTTGTAGCTGGATTTGAAATGTAGCGTCATTCTGCCCACTCGGTTGTGAATAGATCAACTCCTCTGTGACTCCCTGTCAAATACAGATGGTTTTCCCCTAAGCAGACAGCATATTTCCCATTGAAGAGCAAATGAAGTCTTGTTTTCAGGTACTTAGATGAAAGCCTTTGACCACTAAAAGTATCCTTGGCTCATTTTTTCCCCTTGTTATGACCAGGATATTTAGAAACATCGGATGCTAGAAATTTGCTCCTGGGCTGAGCCAGGGACTGAAAAGCTTCATCTGAAAAAACCCACCACACCCTGGTTTCTACGGGCTGTGTCTGGTTTGAAAATGGAAAGCTTGAATAGAGAAACTCGTGTCCGTCCTTGCTACTGAGCGCTCCTGAAAGAGCGAATGTTTATGCTGCAGCGGGCTGTTAACCAGCTCTGCTCACCTGATTAAATCCGTGATTGAAGCGAAGCTATTGAAAGTCTGAAATGCAATCCTTAGAGTTTAAAACCCAAGCTGCTTCTAAAAACAACTTTCTAATCTTTGGTGGTTTGGAGGCTAGGTTTGAGGTGTAGGGTTTTTTTTCAGACCTCAGTGTTAACTGTACCCAGCTGTAATGCTGTGCTGCCCTTAATGTCAGTTGGATGTGCCTTTAGTATTATAGTTTTTCTTTTGAATAAATATTTGCATTTGTAGTTCCCAAACTTTGGGGGGGGGTGGGGTGGTGATGGTGGGAAGAAAAAGAAAGGCTTATTCAGAGCCAAGGAAAAAGTCACTAAAAATATTTTTCTATTCCAGCTGCCGCGTTTGGGGAAAGCTGGGCTGGGAGGGTGCCCTTTCAAGCTGCGTTAGGGGCGCTGGGGGGGCTGGTTAGCTGAAAGGCCCAGGGCAGCGGGGGGCAGGCACATCCGTGTGTGGCATCTGCCTGCTGCTGGAAGCGCCTTTGCTTTAAAATGAGGCATTCGAGGGGAGAAGGAGTAGAGAAGGGGAAAGGGAGAGGAGAAGAGAGGAGGCTGCTGTGGGTAAGGCACTGGAGGAACACACAGCCAGTCTGTGTCCAGCTCTGGGATGAGTGTCACTGTGCGGACCGGGACCTGGGCTCCCACGCTGCTCGGCTGAATTTCCCGCCATTTCCTCCTCTCATGCTTCCCGTCAGACATGAAGCATGGGTTCGAGCCACCCCACTGCCCAAGGTGGTTTCTGTGGCTGCTGTGCTGATGTCCAGCAGCCGTCCGAGGAGTGACGAAATCAGCCACCGCCCGCCCAGGCTGGATTTGTGCAGCCACCCGGGGGTGAAAGGCCCCTCTGTCACGGCTCAGCTCCTCCGCTCCCTGTGGTTCCAGGTGTTCGCATGCAGAGCTGCCTCTCTTTCCAAATATAAATGGGAAATTCCACTCGCTGTCAAAAGCTGCATTTTGCAGGGCCATTGGGAGCAGCTCCTCCATGGTTGAAACATCCTCCTACCTTGCACCATGGCAAGGGAGAAGGTCTCTGGTCAGCGCTTTGCACTCTGCGTCCCCGCTCTTCCATGCAATATTAGCACTAAGGAGCAAGTTAACACTGAGAGTGCATCAAATCCTTTGTCTTCTGCAGATAAGCAGGTTATGGGAAGGAGAAACTTGTTTTTCAGATCATGGCTTGTCAAGGTCCAAGAATGGAAGTGGTGGATGGTGTGATGTCCAGGACAGGCTTGGGGTAAGGCACAGAGAGAGACGGAGGCATGGTTTCACTGTCCATGGGACATCTTAGCTGCTTAGGGACTTCCGCTAACCAGCACAGGGGCACAAGGCGATGATTAACCTTCCCGGGGTTGTAATTCTCTCAGTAAGTGGCCATGTTTTGAGCACACATCGAAAACCACGGCCGAGGAAGCGGGGTGAGTTTGGGCACCCAGCAGGGACGTAGCCTGTGCTGGGCTGAAGGAGCAGATTGATTTTTAAGAAGTCATTTTACTGGAGGTGTTTTACAAGGACTGTTTGTCAAGTTATTAAAGGCAGCTGAAGGAATTATAACCAAGTCACTGTTACTTGGGTGCCTCCATTCCCATAGGCATCTTAAAAGCTTCAGGCCTGCTTTGGATGTCCCTCAACACCCTTCTCCTTTTGGCTGCTGAGGGAGCTCACCGTTTCTCACTGCTGAGCCCGTAATGCGCACGCATCTGGCCAGCTGTGCCCTCCAGCGATGCTCTGCCTGTTTTACTTTCTAAATTCCTGTTTTGTTCTTTTTCTTTTAACAGATTACAACAGCAGTGACTTAAAGACGGCGTGCAGAAAGCATGAGCTTTACGTTAGCTTCCAGGACTTGGGATGGCAGGTGTGTGATGTTTCTCTCTGGGTAAACTAGACATTTTGTTATGAAATGTTATCTAAACAGTGTCAAGGTAATTCCACTCGAGGCTGCCATTATGCTTTAAAATGTCCCTTGTGCCTCCTCACTAAAACCAGTCACAGGGAAGGGCAAATAAATATTGATAGTTGTGACATTTGATAAGATCCAGAGGAAGCTTGATACTTTATGAGATGCAAGTATACAGTCATTCACTGTCACTCATGGGAGTCACCGTACGGGCAAGGGCTCGTATCTCTGTACGTCTAATGATAGGGAAAAAATCTGATATTAAGCAGTGATTTTAACCAAATCAAGTTTTTTTCTAGTGATCAGCCTAATTTTAACCTTGGCCATTGTGTTGAAATCCTCCACCCCCTGCCCCGCAATTAGCACTGGCTGCGGTAGGTGGACTGAAGACTGGGTTTAGTTGCAACACGGTGAGGCCAGAGAGTTGTTTAAAGTAAGTTATTTAGGACCAGGCCACAGTGTCATGCAACATCACATTTCAAAGAATTCCTTCATCTTCTCTTTTTTAAAATTTTATTTATTTTTAAATTCTTTCATTTAGCACTTTTGTGAGGGAGGTCCCATTTCCATCAGCTAATGTTTTTACTAGATTATAACACAGGAGGCCAGGGCTGTCCCCGCTGCTTCTGTAATACCCTACGTGTGAAAGTCCTCTCCCAGCTAATGGGACAGCAGCCTTTTTTGCAGCTTATGTCAACTCCAGCCCCCAGCCACAACTGTGGCTGCGTGTTGTCTCCGTTCTCCGTGACTTGTTCGTGGCTTTTTTTTTTACTTGGCCACAGTCTTTCCACCTCCTCCTTAGCTTGTTTGCCCTGGTTCCAGGCAGGAAGCATAATCCAGTTGTGAAGTTCATGGTCGCGAAGGCGCTACCTTCACTTTTCTAGTTGCAGACTTGAGCAGAAAGGTAAGATGCTGCCAAAGGAAGGCCACAGACCAGTAGGGCTCTTTGCAGGAGCTGGAATCCAGATCCTACTTGTAGAGAGAGGATGGAGGCAGGGCAGCAGCTCCCTGCGATTGTTGGGCACTGCTGGCTCCTTCAGAACATCCATCAATTTTTTTAGCAGAGTGCTTCCCTTATTTTTACACATTAAGTCACAAATTTAATTGCATGGCCTGTACTGTACTTCTGTAGCAGGAGAGAGAGTGACTTATGAAAAAAAAACAACCTGGTTTACCAGGAGCAAATTATGGGTGAGCTAGTACAGTAAAATGGTGGTTTTGCTACGTCCAGGTATCCTCACGTTAGCAATCAAACAGCAACCTTGGCTCGCAAAGCTGCAGGAACAGCCTCTGGCTGCTCAGGCCTGCTGTAGCAAAAGTCAGGCTAACCCAGGGGATTGTTCTCAGGTAAAGGGGAAATCATCCAGGAATGATGTGCGTGTGAAGCATTCCAGTATGTCCCCCGCAGGGTGACCTGCAGAGCCCGACACCAAGGGAGGCGAAATGCCTCCTGCTAATTGGTGATGCTTTTAATTTACCTTTGCTGCTTTTGTGTCAGCAGCAGAGAAGCTGTAATTTATTTTTTCTTGTTAGTGCTTTGGTGAAGAGTCACCTTCTTCCATAGCATGGCACTCAAGATTGCCACCGGGGCCACCTGCTTGCACAGGCAGCTCAGGCTGGCTGTCCCACCACTACTTTAGGAGTCTGGCAGCGGTGAAGCTGTTACGCAGCTAAAACTTCCCCCACTAATGGCCCTGTATAAGGTTGAGTGTCTGTGAGGCACCACATCAGTGTTTTATATTCCTGTTCTGGAGCTCCCTGGTTGAATTGTACGTGTGTGCACGCACATGCAGGCATGTACATGATTTTCTCCAGGAGGGGACACCAGCTGAGGCTGTTCAGCCGGAGGGCCTAACCTTGGAAACGTTGGAACATAAAGGCATCCAAAGCACAATCCCCCAGCAAGAGTTTTAGGAATAAAGCTCTTTTAGTTCGTGAGAGTTAAACTGTGCGTAGACGTGACCCGTTCTTTGGACATTAAAATCAGTGTGCCCATGGAAAAGTCATGGCTCACAAAAAAAAAAACCAAACCACCCCAAATCCCAATAGCTTCAGTGAAAACACATTTTCACCCTCAAGAAAAAAGTTAGTGGAAAATTTTCAGCTGCTCTTAATTGCATGCAGTTGTCTGTACAAGTTGGCAACTTTTTAATTTGAATCACGTTCTGTTTGTTTCCTAAAAAGGACTGGATAATCGCTCCAAAGGGCTACGCAGCCAACTACTGTGATGGGGAGTGCTCATTCCCACTCAATGCCCATATGAACGCAACCAATCATGCCATTGTACAAACTCTGGTAAGTCTCCACAAAGCTGGATGCCAAAGAAATAGGTGAGTTTGTAAACGAGTTACCATGGTCTCAGTTCTGTTTTCTTTTTTGGCAACAGGTTCATCTTATGAATCCCGATTACGTTCCCAAACCATGCTGTGCACCTACCAAACTAAATGCCATATCTGTTCTTTATTTCGATGATAATTCTAACGTAATCTTGAAGAAATACAGGAATATGGTAGTAAGAGCTTGTGGCTGTCACTGACAAACAGTCTTCACACAGACTCTGTGATGCTACCATGAACTTCCATACTACCTTCCACGCTTTCATGAACTACCTGACCTTGGAGAAAAAAAAAGTAATTGATGAACCACCTTCCAGAACACCACGTATGTGCCTTGTGGGAGGAAGGGGTGTGGGAAGCACACGCTGGGGCCCGAGCAAACCCCTGGACTTGTCACAGACTCACCCTGCGCCCCAGTGGCTGCTCAGCTCTGCAGAGGCAGGGCGTGCAAAGCAGCAATATGCCCACACACACTTTATTTAGCTGGGATGGTCTTAATCTCACATAGCAGCTTGGCCTAGCAGTTGCTTGGATGTGTGTTACGGGTTTACCAACTGGGCACCCAACACCCAAAACAAGTGAGGGTTTCTTTGGGGGTGGGAGGGGGGGGCAGGGAAGATGAAGGGAGACACAGGGAAACTAGAGTAAAGGAAGTGGTGTTAGTATTTCAGACTTCAAGCATACATCTTGTACAAAGAAATAAAAAATTCCTAAGGTTTGGAATTGCCTTTTGTCTAGAAGGACCAGTTACTACAGCCTCTTCCTGAAATCTGTTATGACAGTAAGCATCTTAAATTGTGCCAAAGCAAGTCTTTCAGTTCTCTTATTCTGCAAGCACAGTTTAAGTCTGGTCCTGCAAGCGTAAGATGGCTTGGCTGCACCCTGTGTTAGAAACACGAGCGTGACCTCAGACCCTGGCTGGTCTTTCCCATTCACTATTTGACAGAGCAATATAACTTTATACACTTGTTCCTATGCAGCTTCCGTCCACTCCCCACACGGAGCTGCCTCATCTACCCAGGAAGGAAGCTGGGATGCTTCTACAGCTCTAATCCAAGACGTAAAAGTTTAGGGGCCATTCATTCTCTAGCTGGACCATTTATTTACAGGAAGACAGAATGTCAACAACATATGCAAGTCTTTGGCCAACCTTTCCCCTTCAACTCACGCAACTAACAAACTGGTATAAAGGATACATTCACAGTGTAGCCACAGTTTGTCTAGCAGAAGCTAATAGCAAATTGTTTTGGTCAATATTAAACTTGTATTAAATGCACTTACCTCTAATTCTTGCATTTAAAAGGCTTCTTGTAAATACAAGCTATAATTTATTGCACTTGTCACTGTATATTCATTGTGCTGTATCATTTATAGAAAGACTGCTTTTTTAAAAAGTTTTTATTTAGAAAAATCTCAGTGTAAACAATTGTACCACTTTGATTTTATACAAGAAACTCATGAGATTGTGCTTCACTAGAAAGTTGTTAAAAACATGGTAATAAAGGCTTCCTTTAAGGCAGAAGTATATACATTGATCTAATACATCTGCCAGTACAACACTTAGCTTTCACTGTGGCTTTTTCACCCTTACATATTTTTAGATTGAACAGAATCAAAAGTTCTCGACAGACAGTGAAGTGAAGTACCAGGAGAAGTTCACTGATTTAAAGGTTTGTTGGTGTTTTGCCTTTTTTTAAAAAAAAAACAAAACAAAACAAACACCACAAACAACAACCTGCTCCATATGATGGACAAAAATCAGCATCTTGACAGATTACTCAAATTAGCCTGTAGCCATTCTCATTCCATGAGTTTCTGTGCACACGCGATGGCAGAGTTCGTCCTTGGTTTGCTGTTGTCTTTGTGTCATGACAGTCTCTGCAGTGTAAATTCTTTGGCTTTCAGTTACGTCTAACCTGGAACATCTTATGCACCAAAGAATAGATCCATATTATAATCCAAGGCACCACAGAGTGCATGGTCCTAGCATTCAAACTTATCAACACTTACAGCTTGGAAAAAGGTTAAGGCTCAAGAAGAGTGGGGAACTATTTTACGCTACTGTAGAACAGCTGAATGGAAAAAAAAAAATAATAAGCATTGTACTACTTGTTATTCTCTAAGTACTCTGAGTAAGGAGCAGGTCAGCACAAAGTCTGGATTCAGGTGAGGGTAGGAAATGCATGTCATCAGCTCTGAAGTCTAACTGATCATTTACTATTAATGGAGCAGTTATAATCGCGCCTATTCGCTTTGGCTCTATATAAGTAGAGCATAGTTACTCCTCTGGAGCTGGACGGAAGCAGCCTATGAAAATCCACCTGACACATGTACACTATGGCAGCAATAATGTTCAGGCACATGTTACAGTACCATCACTTTCATTATGGCTAGACCTCCCATGCTGAGAGGATTAACAGGAAACAACCAGCTCATGGTAGCTTGGTATCTTCCAAAGGTGTGTGTGTTTTCAACCTCCTGTGACTTTCCATTTCTTAACCAACAGCTATATTAAGCCAAATAGGGTTTCAAGTACAGTTGTAGAGGCAAAAGTGACTCAACACAGCTGTAAGCTTTTACCTTTTTAGTACTGGTAGGCAGTTTGCAAGGATTGCACTTTAAGCAAATCTAACCTGAAGACAAAAATATTCTACTGGTGCCCTTAAGTTGGTTTTCTTAATGTATTTTAGTCTCAAAGGAAACCATTTACACTTCATTGCGGAAACGCAGAAATGCAGTAATACTACCAATGCTGAAAATACTCTCCGTTTGCACAGTAACTACTTGTTAGTTTTCCTTCGCACACAGGGTAGCAAGCTTTTAACACACACACAGAGGGAAGATACCAATGTTTAGTACATTCAATTTCCTAAAAACAAACAAACAAAAAAATGCCCCAATCCCCACCCACACCCCCAAATACACTATTTGAAAATTAGCAATGATTGAAATCCCTCAGCTACTGTACAAAGACAGCCAGGGATGGAGCATCCAGACTTTTATTACAATTCATCCCTTGCCTGACGCAAGACAAAGCTATGCAGTGATTCAAGGTCTCTCGTTCCATTGTGTTCACTGACTTTCTTTCCACCTCGGAAAAGCAGAAGCGTAGGATAACCCCGTACCTTCAAGAGACACACACACAGAGAAGAAAAACGTTACTGATGTCAAAACTCATGGGTATCCTTCACTTGTATTTACCTGACTCTGAAAAGCCACCAAACCCCTCTAAAACAGTAAACCATTTTAATTTAAAAAAAACCAAACCCAAACACCGCACCAGAACGTCCAATGCCAGCCTGCAATTTCTGACCATTTGTAAGTGGATGGGATAATACATGTTCCTCTAAGTTCTTCCATCAGCAGCTGGGAATGGCAGCTCCAGCACTGCCTTTGGCTGTCTGCCTACCGGCACCAAAAGGTATCTTCTTTTTCCTCTAGGAACATAACTTTGCATCAGCCACCACAAGACTGCTTTGGTGCTTTCACAGAGGGAGGCTTCTTAAATTAGGGGCTTCTTCAATTTTACCCAATAATGAGAATGGCCAAGTCTGAACAAACAGTCCAGGAAAGAAACAGTGTCACCAGGTGCTGTTCTGAACTACCTCTTTTTTTTGGCTAATGGAGAACACAGCTGCGCTGTCATCAGGCTCCCGCAATGCAGCAGCCAGCTCAGCTGCACGCTGGAGCCTCTAACATTTGGTACACAATACTGTCCTGTTCATTTCAGATCTTTCACACTTACAGAAAATCTGTTGCAGACGCTACGTTCCACAGTGCAGTCTACTTCTGCTATTTTGACATCAGTCAAACCTGGAAATTGCTCTTTGGCAAGGTTCTCCCAAGTTGGAGCCAAGTTCTTACAGTGACCACACCTAGAAACAAAAGAGAGAGATTTGTTTAGCAGATATACCTTCCAGTTTATCTCTACTGTCTTGCTGCAACAGCTCTAAGTTTAACTACCTGCCTTTCCTATCCCCTAATGATTTGGCTCTCCAACTCCCTTGCACTATTATGTCACTAAACGAGCTAAGAAAATGAGTGATTTTTATGTAAGTTAAGCACTGAAGTGGTTTCTGGCCTACATTAGTCTCATCTGGAATGATATTCTGGATGTCGGTGCATTAACGTTTTACTCTACAGAGGACTATGAAGCCAAAGAAAGATGAGCGCAAAGAATGTTTAAATGAAAAAAAGAAGCTTGCTTAGAAACAAAAATGTTTTAAGTGAGGCATAGAATGTCTGTAGTACAAATTAGGTTTTCAGGTAGCACACACAAGTTATGCTAAAGCTACATAGCCCAAGTTTAATTATTTAAATGAGATTTTAATTTCACTATTACATTTCTTCCAGTTCGTAACAGCCTCCTTGCCCAATACAGCATCACCCAGTGCTGGAAATTCAATTTTAATAGAGGCATTTGTCAACACAGATTCTGTTTTTATGAGCCACCCCGGTAGTTTAATGTACTTTTTCACCGACGGTACTTTGAAGTTTAACCACTACCACTTTCAGGTAGAGCCGCAATGGAACTGTTTGGTAGTCAATAACTTCACTTAGCAGATGGAAAAAATAAAATAATCAGGCCCTATTCTGATTTGCATTAAATAATCATTCCAGTTATATCATCAATAACACCAAAAAGTCTGTTTCTAGTGTATTCCCATATGGCTCTACAGTAACTTGAGAATGCGGTACACAGAGTACACACAATGAAACTCTAGTGTCAAGAGAGAAAATGATACTGTAAAATGGCAGGAACTGTAGTAAAGTATTAATTTTGTTTATATTTTGAACTTGGCTTAGCCAAGTTCATAACTTGAACTTCTTACTGCCTTCAAGAAGAATTCCCAAAGCACTTTAGACTTTAAAACTGCATTGCTCATTCTGGTCTAACCCAGCTGCACCTTAATTGGGTTTTTAAAACAGTCCCATAATTGCCTCAAGGCTGGATCAGGACATCTACAAAAATATTGAGAGATGTCTCTGCAAAAGTTTTCTCAATACAAGCCAGTGTGTAGTTAAACCACCTTGTTAATATACAGTGACAGTATAAAAGCATTTCTGACCGTGCACAAAAACTACTAGAACAGGATGATTTTATGCTTACTATGCAAGTTAACATTAATATTTATCCAAAACTAACTGAAAGACAGAAGTAGCAAGCAATATAATAGCATTCGCTGAGCCCTACATAAGCTAATCCACTTGGAAAAGAGAAAGGTCATTTATATGCAGAACATTACCACTGTACACATAAGCCTGACTTTCAGAGCTAAAACTAGGATACCAGCTACATAAATATAGGAAGTATTTTCCTAAACGGTGGCTTTCTGAGCATTGCAGCCAGGGAGCGCACACTTGGCTCTCTGCATCCTGAACCACCATGTCTCAGCCTGCCATCCAACACTGAGCGTAGCTGTGAGATCCAGCAGCACCCCATTAGAATCTCATGAGATGAGGAGATGGTTGAAGTGCAGTGTTATTAAGAAAAGTTAATTACGAAGGGAGCATTTCTAGATGTCAAACTTTTCCAGCAAAAGTTTCTCAGATAATGAACTACTACCAAAGCCCTAGGTTCAGAAATCAGACTAGAAGCTGCAAGGCATAAACTGAATTCACCAGCCAGTTCTGCTGGTGCTGTAGTAGCAGCACAGGCACAGATTCCATCTCAGTCCCTCACAGCGCACAGAGAGGATAAAGGGAGTGAAGAGCGAAGGGGTAGTTGTGTGTGTATGGGCAGGGTATTTCTTAACACCGTGATGGCAGATACTCGCCCACATCCAAAAGCAGATCTTTCAAATGTAAGAGAGCACAGACGTGGCTCTCAAGCAGCAAACCACACTGTGGTAAAAAAGGATGACAACACTGGAAAAGACTGCATCATTGAGATTATGTAAAACGAAACTTTCTCTGGTACTTCTTGCCTACAATAAGGAACACATTCATGCTTATTGACAAAGTTAAGCCGCAATATTTTGATACTCCTGAGCACATTTAGACATGAGTTGCATTTGCTTTTGTTGCCTTGTAGTGGTAACCTTTTACCACTGCAACCAAAAGATCTTTTTATATTTTATATACTGCCGTAATGGGATGGCTAGTGATGAAATCAGAGATGTGCTATCTTTCACACAGTGAAGTACAGCTTATTTTCATCTCTACCCCTACACTAGGCTTCCTTCTTCTGGCTAAGAGACTGGGCAATGGATGAAGAAAGATGGCATGCAAGTTTCATTAAATTCAATCCAGGCACAAGTAAGATGAAATCTATAAACCAGAGAGAGTAATGTCAAACTTTCTTTTTGTCTCAGAAAGGGAATAGTAAGGAGTCGGGGAAAATATTTGTTCTGTCAGTTTGCAATACTGAGACCTTACCCCAGCTGAGGTCCCAGGCTCTGCTGGATATGCCAGTAATGGCAGATGCCAGATAGGACATTACTTTTTTTTTTCCTGTGCTTTCCATTGGGTGTCTACACCTACACCATCTGCACTGGACACTTCTACCTTGGGTCACTATAAGAACATATCACATGGAATATACTGTTAAGAACATGTCAATGCTGTCACTCGTGCAAATTAGTTTTTTTGTCAGTTATTTGAAGAGTAACAGCCAATTATCCATAGCCCTACAGTCTGTACCAATTCCCAGGTGCTAAAATGAGGCTTCCAAGAGAGGTTGGTTGTGGCAAGAGAGGACCCAAGGCCAGCATGTTTTCTTTCCTCAACACTGGTGATACACTCCCCTCACCTTACCCTAATCAAGGGGCAGGAGCATGCCAAACCTGCAAAGAAAGCTTCACTCTCCTTGTTCCCCAGTGCTACCTGGAGGCTGACACAGCTAAGCTTCTCTGTCAGCCTTTCCACAGAGCGGCATCCCAAGCAAGCTAACACAGATCGAGCTTTTTTGCTGTAACTCTTGCCAATACACACATTCTTCATTCAGTTAATTCACGTTTTAGATCCAGACAACAAATACAGTACTACACGCAACGGAAAGACCAACAGCAACTACTGCACTGACAGCTTAGCCCAGCAATAATCCTGAATGGCCACAGGTACGAACTTCTTACCATGGAGCATAGAATTTAATAAAGGTGAT
>KZ506332.1:2400-19617 GCA_002844005.1 Limosa lapponica baueri | reverse complement strand
GTTTCAAGGAACAGCCCTGAGAGGAGCTGGCTTAAAGCACGTAATCGCCATCTGAGAGTTTAATGAGGTATTCCAGACACACTAGTGATGTCTTGACAGCTGTTCTCCCTCTGCAAAATCCACGCATTACATACGTAGAAAAATCTGTTACCAGAAACATGTATTTGCCTGTCAAGAGGACATCACCACACTACACTCGAATGGACGCCAGGAAGAATTTTTACTCCTGATAACATCAGAAGCAATGGCGTGGGAGTGACGGGAGGATAGCACGTTGCTTACAGACAGTCTCATATGGGAGCACAGAAGCATAACAAACTTCATTTTTTGTGTGACAACCCTAAGGGTGGGAGGGATTAAAAAAAAAAAAAAAATCTCATGCCTATAAAAGCTTCAAATTCAAATGAAAGCAAAAGAACAACAAGAGCGCAATTGACAGTATTACCAATTCTACTTTAAATGCAGTGTCTCATGAAGAGAAGCCAAGCAGATACTTGAAATTAAAAATTTGTTAGTTCATGAAATTATTTCATTAAGTTGAAGTGTTATTACTTCTGAAAAATTATTTAGAAATTATAAACTATACTTTCTAATTATTAAATAATTGCGAATAATTAAGTGAAGAAAAAATGAGCAGTAAACATGTATTCTTCTATTCTGAATTTCCCAAATGGCTATCTAAAACAGATGTTCCAAACATCGTTTGCAATCTAAGATACCAAATCTGAAAACCCCAGAAATAACTTCTTCCCCACGATCCACACAGTAAAACTAATTTTAGAGATCTATAGATTACTATCAGAATAGCAATGCGAACTATAGAACCACAAAAATAAATTTAGTATCAGATAGCTCAACTTTAGCTTGTTGCATAAGAAAAGACATCTTACGCAATCACATCATCTGAGCATCTGGTGGTTACTCTACCTTAATCCATCTGCTAAAGTTACTCAAAAATGATCCAATGTCTGGCAGGAGAGAAGTCTCACAGACATAAACGTACAGCTTTTGTGAAAGGGCTGGCAAGTACTTGGCCCACATAAGACACGGGGGAATCCACGTAGGGGCTTAACACTGGGGCACAAATTTGGAGTGGGAACTCATTGCTTTTACAGCCTGTGGTACCAGCTGGGGGCTGCTGATGGAAAATGCAGTCAGTGTTTGCTGGCCACATGGGCTAGTTAGCCCCTTGTTTCAAAATTCATGAAGACAGAACCAGAACAAAGGTGTCCAAAGATAAGCAACCAAGAAATGGTGACATCCATAGCTGCAATGTAAAGTTACAAAGACAAGTTGAGTCCTACACTGTGTCTACTACTATTCGGCAAAAAAATTCCCCCCTTGCCTGTTTGTATGTGTGCTGGTGCATGCAAGGCATACGTGGGAATTTGCATCACATGTGGTTTGTGTTATTTCTATAAAAATAGAAAGACAACTAATTAATTTCTGCACTGTACTAACACCAGCTTGTTAGGATCTTCCAAATGAGGTCAGTTTTAAAAAAAATAAAATTTGAGGGGTATGAAAATTGCAAATCTTTGTTGTCTATAATGTTTGGCAAGTCACTTCATGCAAGATGAGTAATGCTGCTGGAAAAGTCAACGGGGAAAGGTAATACTCTCCTGTGAGAAGCTCCGTATAAACTGTATTTATATAATAATGTCGATGCTTTTTAATTACATAAGTTCATTCTACATCACAAGGGAGTGAAGATCACCGTCCTTCATTTCCTAGGCAGAAGTATGTTTTCCACATTTCATGAAAAAGTATGCTTGAAAACAATCCCTAATACCAAAGTGATTAAAAACGACAGAAAACTAGGTTACATGAAGTACAACTGTGCAAAGGTGAAAAAGCTATTCCTGCCAACTCCTCGGCAACATTCATAACCCCTGTAGCTCCTAGAACCAGGATTAGGATGAGCCTCCAAACCCAAGGACTTCTCTTGTCACAGGACACGTTATCTTGCCACCTTTAGATCACTCTTCATAATCTTTGCTTGTTTGTTGTTTCTGCAGATAGTCTGTAAGAATGGGACCCTGCCTTTTTTTAGGGGCTTAGCAGCGCGTGCCATCCTCCTGGGTTCGAATGACAATCCTACAAGAAACGTTCATCTCCACAGCAATGAAACACGCTGTCACACAGGCTGAGGTGCCAGCAATTCCGCAGACCAAAAAAGACCACATTTATGCCACTCTATCTAAACAACTTATTGCAACCATAAAAAAGGAGCCAGATTGTTTTTTTTTTTCCTTCTCCAATTCATCAGGTTAGTAAAAGTATCACTAGGATTTATGGCCTGATTCCCCTCATTAATTCCTAAAAAAATAACCAGGAATGTATTTGGTACAGTTTACATCTAGAAATTGTCAAGCTATCAGAGAGAGAGAAACACATGGAGGACTCAGACCAGCTGCTGAAAGAGCTGAAACACTTTTAACAGCACTGCAGAGTGCAGGAGCACTTACCTCAACACGGGTGGGTTCTGCGGGTGGTTGTGGAGCTTCAGCGGGTTTATCTGCTGGTGGCTCTTTCCCAGAGCTCTGTAGTTGGGAATCCACGTATTCCTTTAAGGAATCAAAGTCCCTCTTTCCTTTGTACTGGTCACCCTACAATTATCAAATAGTTTGTACAAGTGTGTATATGCAGTTAATCTAGCAAATAAATAATTAGCAAATAAATAATTACCAGAAAAACATAAGATTGCCAAGTGTAAGCATAATCATAATAAATATGATTATCTAGTCTTTAAACCTCTCCATGGCATTCCATTCACTCCATGTCTACAGGATTTGCCATAGATTCTTCTGTACCAAACAGGAATAATCTAAAATTTCCTTGAAATGAAAGGTATTTTAGAAGCGTAGAAGCAAATTTTAGAATCTTTTCCACTTTGACCTTCATCTCTCACTCTAGTCAGCATTTTCAAGGTTTTAGTTTTTTTGAACTTAAAGCTACTGCGAGGAACACTAAAATACTCATCGCTGTTTGGTGGTGGTCCCTGTTACCATGAGAACTCTGGCCAGTGCTTTGACAGGACTGAAAGGTTTGACTTGCATGTCACCTGACCACGCAGTCGCTCCTCTGGCCCACACACTTGTCATGCATCCTCAGAAAACCCGACCAGTAAGGCAGTGCTCTCTGGGTGCCTATGTTCACCCTGTCCTGCGTGACATCCTGATCTCTAAACTGGGGAGACATGGATTTGATGGATGGACCACTTGGTGGGTCAGCAACTGGCTAGATGGCCGCATTCAAAGGGTTGTGGTAAACAGCTCAATGTCCAAGCAGAAACCAGTGGCAAGTGACATTCCTCAGAGGTCAGTACTGGGACCAGTGCTGTTCAACATCTTTGTCGGAGATATGGACAGTGGGATTGAGTGCACGCTCAGCAAGTTTGCCAATGACACCAAGCTGTGTGGCGAGGTCAACACACTGGAGGGAAGGGATGCCATCCAGAGGGACCAGGACAAGCTTCAGAAGTTGGCCCATGTAAACCTCATGAAATTCAACCACGCCAAGTGCAAGGTCCTGCACCTGGGTGTTGGCAATCCCTGGCACAAGTACAGGTTGGGCAAAGACTGGATTGAGAGCAGCCCCAAGGAAAAGGACTGGGGGATGTTGGGCTGCATCAAAAGAAGCATGGCCAGCAGGTTGAGGGAGGTAATTCTGCCCCTCTACTCTGCTCTTGTGAGACCCCACCTGGAGTACTGTGTCCAGCTCTGGAGTCCTCAACACAGGAAGGACATGGACCTGTTGGAATGAGTCCAGCAGAGGGCCATGAAGATGATCAGAGGGCTGGAGCACCTCTCCTATGAGGACAGGCTGAGAGAGTTGGGGCTGTTCAGCCTGGAGAAGAGAAGGCTCCAGGGAGAGCCTTCCAATATCTAGAGTGGGTCTACAGGAGAGATGGGGAGGGACTTTTTATCAGGGAGTGCAGCAATAGGACGAGGGTAATGGTTTTAAACTGAAAGAGGGAAGATTTAGATTAGACATTAGGAAGAAATTCTTTACTGTGAGGGTGGTGAGACATGGGAACAGGTTGCCCAGAGAAGTTGTGGTTGCCCCATCCCTGGAAGTGTTCAAGGCCAGGCTGGATGGAGCTTTGAGTAACCTGATCTAGTGGGAGGTGTCCCTGCCCACGGCAGAGGGGTTGGAAATAGATGATCTTTAAGGTCCCTTCCAACCCAAACCATTCTATGATTCTAAGACAACAGCTGCCTCCTGTGGGGCAGGCACTTCCAACAACAGCACCATTCTCATGAAAATGAAGTCACATTTTGGAACCTGCATATAAAGCCCTCAACCAGCTAGATCTTCAAAAAGACACACTTTGCCTTAGATGCTTCCCCATATCTCAGGTATTTTCACAACTCAAGAGTACAAGAAATCAGAGTATCTCTGACCAGTTTCTAGTCTCAAATCTACTGTTGGCCATCTCCAAGCTGGCTCTTGCATGATTGCACTGAGCGCTCCCTATGAAAATTAGTACTAATTTCTCAGTTCAGAAGAGAGATCATTACTTCAAGATACTACAAAGCCATTTTGGATAGAATTCTTGCGTTTCGGTCCCATGAGGTTTGGGCTACAAGAAGGATCTCCTCTCACAGATGAGGAATATTCTTCAAGAAACAGCATACAATCTTTCATACGTTGGAAGGAAGAACAGACACCTCTTCAAATATTTCCTCTCTCTTTGGAACTCTTTCTACACATTTTCCTTCTTTTTCATTGATAATGTTAATTGTAGCTACAGCCACTTTCCCCATACTGGATCTACATCACAAAGCAATTGATCTAAGATGATGCAAGGAGCCTGACCTGCTTGTTTGTATCCATTTCAGCAGGGCAGGGGCAGGGCCCATTCGTTCCTCCCAGAGTTTGTGCTGCATCTAACCAAGAGGGATGGTGTGATGCCAGACTTCAGTTATGACAAAGAGGATGATGGTATTACGGACAACAAGGCTGGATGGAAGAAGCAGCTCTCCTCCGCCTTACTGAACAGTATAATAGCAAGCCAGAGAGGTTTCCAGGAATTTCTGGATCAGATTATTGGAAAGCTGTTGGGATTGTTTTTTGGTTTTTTTTTTAAATATATTGTATCAGCCCACAAAGGAACGTGCGATTCTGGTGGCAGTATGCCACCAGGGAATACCACACTGCCAATGGAGAAAGGCCAGCTTGATGTCAACAGAAATACATTGTTCAGACTAGTGGCTGGGATTCAGCTTTACCAAATACAACAGCAGTGATCTGACTTTTTCTTTCACCACACTCTTGAGTCAAATAACTCCAAGCAACTCAAACTTCAATAATTACAAAGGGTCAAAAAAAAAAAAAAATTGATCTGGCTTGTCGAGAAAAACCACAGCTAAGTTTTCTAGATCAAGACAGTATGGTTCTGGCAAGGTATCTTGCCATCTGTAGCTATCTGAAAAATAAAACTAAAGCAGGTGGAAGCTATTCTGCAGAAACAACAGAACACTCCCCGTTCTTTTGACTCACACCATATAGAGACAAAAGTTTAATTAACTGAAAACACCTCTAACCTTGGACATGGCATCATGTTTGACTTGAGCGCTCCCTCAGCTTCCAATTCTGCTTCTGACGTGCCAGACACCGCTGCTTGAGCAGTAACAAGGCCGTGTATTTCTTGTGTGAATCAGGTTGGGATTCAAAAATCCAGGTGCTGCTTAATTTAAATTCTCTGGAGTGTCTGATATCAAACCTCACATGCTCTGGTATGTACTTACGGTCACTGCCCAAAAACTGCCCAAAGTGACAGCTACTAAACTGAACTGAGTAGCAAAACTTAAATCTCTGATAATGTAGATGTTCAAAAAGGAATGCAAGATGGATGGGGCAACCTCTCCCCCTCCCCTGCCCCAAAACTGAGTGGGTAAAAGCTGAAAGGAATCCTGGGTTCTCTACTTGCAGACCTATTTTTAATATCCATTTAATACATTTAATTTATCTTGAAAGTGTGAAACATATGACAAGTAACACTACTATTTATAACGTTTATTTGCTAATGTTCATGTACACGGTATTTATAAATATTTTACTTTTCCATAACTTCAGAAGACTATAATTCTTTGAATTGCTACAATTGCTAGCTGGGCCCACAGGACTCTCACTCTCAGTGTCATATGAAGTGTTCAGGTTTATAAGAAGGAAAACTTTCATCACTCAGACATCACTCGGCAGATAGGCACCACCTACAGATGAGAACCTTCTGATACACATTGTGAAAATTACATACTTTTTTATTATTTTCATTTCGTTCATGTTTTTGTGTTTCATAGAAGGTAAGGTGTTAAGATAAAGTAAACCTAGAATTTTCTCACACAGTAGCATAATTGGAGATACTGCTTATGGATTTATGAACATCACACCAGGTATTTGCAGAGCACAAAGAGCAAAAAATTTTATCTGTGGATGAAGTATACCTCTTCCAGTACCCGACTGAACCTCCAACATCTTTCCTCTCACAAGCAGACTTTTATACACCCACTCGATCTTTTTCCCCTGGGATACAAGCATGGTCCAAGTGTCATCCAGAAAAACAATGGTATTATCTTTTACTGAGCTTGCAGACTCACCTTTTCACCATTCCTAAACCAGAGGAGTGTGGGATAGCCACGAACTTGGTTTTCAGAGCAGACTTCGTAATGTTGGGTACAGTCGACCTACATTTTGAAAAAAAATATAAACCATTCAGTGCATAAAATAAACACACAACAAGCATCATAGCCTCCCTTATGTTTAAAATCTCAGAAAAACATAGGAACAAGCAATACATGGCTTGGCAAAACTCAGTACCAACTACTGTCTTAAGAATGATAATGTCTGCCTTCCAAACGGTGGTTTAATTGGATAACTGGGAGGCTGTGTGTTTGGCTTTTTTCAGTTTTTTTTAAGGAGAGATCAGGGAGGAAGGATAGAAGGTAGTAGCAGCAGTTAGAAAGACCAATGAAGACATAATTAAATATTTCAATTAAAAAGTACTTGGTGTTCTCAGTGAATAAAACCACTGTATGGACAGTAAGACACAAAAACCTAATGTGAGAGAGCTTTAAAGTGAAGATATATTGGCTCTTTAATTTTTTGAATCACTGCATCACTCTTTAAAGACTTCAGAAGACATGTCAACAGCTAGCAAGTTCACTCTACTCCAAGAGAAGTTCTAAATGCATAGCAACATTCAATTCTAATATGTCGTAAACCAATCTGTAAATGTATTAGTTTATAATCTTTTTATTGAAGCAGAAAAAAAATAAACCACACCTAACTTAACCTTTGCAGCCTTTGCCCGACACAGCACTTGGATTTTTAATTTTACATTAGAAACACTTTGCACCAGATCACTGAAGATCAATTCCAAAGATTAAACAGCATCCTGCCAGTAGGTATCATTGCTGTTAAGACACTATTCCCCCAGATTACATGAAAGTCATGGTTCAACCTTCTCAGAAACAGTTGTGTTTCCTGTTTACTTACAGACTTACAATCTTAGCCAAGACATGTTTCAAATAGTTTCACAAGGTTACACAAAATTGACTAGGCAACAAAGACAAACAGCAACTATCAATAATGGTAACTATGAACACGACAGACAACTGAATAAAACAAATTTTGGAAAATTTTATTTTTCAATTTATTTTTCTCTAGGGATCAGAGAATGGTAGCTTCAAGAAGACACTTAAGCTAAGCAAAGATTTTATCAGACAGCAAGCAAGGTTCTCAAAAAGTAAATCAACAGATGCAACATTTGGTACAGACAGCATCAAAGGAGCAATAGCCTCTAATATTTTATTCTCAGAGGGAATCTAATTATATATATATATATATATATAATATACCCACCATGGCTCAAAATGTCTTCTCTGAAGTTCAACTATGCTGACCTGTTCTGTACATCTACAGCATACCTGAATTAGCAGATTTTCATTCAAAAGCATTAAAAATAATTTAAAAAAAAATCCCCAACAACTCATCACCCCTAGTAAAAGCTGAGAGTGCAGTGGGGGCAGAGGCAGGAGAGATCAGCTGGGGTTTCGTCCCTCTGCAGGACGGACAACATGGCTAACTGTTACGCAGTCTTTCAGATCAGCAGAACCACTCTGAAAGCTAACGCACATGGAAGTTGAGTCCAGTAAGTTTTTCACCTTTGGCAAATACAGAGGGATTCACATCATGAGCCACCTGGACTTAGGTATGGGTCAGCAAATAAAGCCAGTAAGTGCAATTGCCAGACCACCTCCATACCTCTGCAAGGAAGTCACTCCACGTACAAGTAATAAGCTCCCATGGTAAATACACCACAGAACCTGGTTATCAACCCTAAGGGAAATAGTAAAGCAGGACAAGATACCAGTTTTTAAGGTAGAAGACCCCCAGAAACCTTTATGAAGTTCTATGGGGGTAAAGAGGAACAGCAAAAAAAAACCCCAACCAACCAAGAAATAATTAATCATGAGGAGCCCTGTATGTCTAAAGCTTGCTAAGGAATCCCTTGCTGTAAAGAGCAAATTAGAAGTCACTTTCCCACTCAAAATAAATTCTGAAGTCTATCAAGTTCTGACAAAGAGGAAGCATAATAAAAAACAAATCTCAAAATATTATTCCCTGCATCTGAAGTATTAGACTCATTTCCAGCTCTCTCTTGAAACACAGGGAGCTAGCTGTGTTTCTAACAAGTCCTTGCTTAAAATGAGGGAGTCCTGTCAACTCTGGTTGTGGGAGAAAAAATAACCATCCGAATATTAAAATAGAAACTATTACTATAAAGGGATTTAAGAGCTGACAAACAAAACAATTGTTATTTGCAAATCACAGCACAAAAAGCATGACACTTGGCTGAAACATCCATGCACACAAAACACATTTTTCAGGCTAAGAGCACTTCACCTACCTTGCCAATCTTGACAGTTTCCGAATGCTCAAAGGCTTGAGCCAGCTGTTCCCAGGTTGGGGCCAAAGCCTTGCAATGACCACACCAAGGGGCAAAGAATTTGATAAAGTGATTACCTTTTAAGTCAAAGAAAAAAAAAATATTTAACTCATTTGGAATGAATTTGGCTGCAATTAAAGACTAGGTACTAATCTCAGACTGCAAATTTACCATGGTATTTCCTGAGTTAAAGATAGGAAACACTGTGAATAAAAGGCCAGGACAGAATACTTCAGCAATTAGGTTTTTAATACTGTATGCAGTCCCACAGTGTTGCCAATTTCCCTGGAAATCCAAAGAGCTTCACAATCTCAAGCCAACAAATGAGATATTAAACCTGATATTTTTAACCTAACCATTTGCTACAATTTCTAATTCTACCATGTCAATTGCCATATTACAGAGTAGAAAGAACCACCAAGGAGCACGTATTTATAACAGCATAAATGAAAGTAAGTATTAGACTTCAACTTAAACATTTCTCAGGAAGCATCGCTGCATTAAGTCCATGAACTACCTAAATACTTTTGTTCAGCTTTCCAGTCTTCTTCTGCCCTATTCTTTGTATTTACATGTCAACTATTCAGAAATCGCTGCCTTTAGTAGATTTTTGCAGTGTTTTATAGAGAGTGTCTGTACTATCTCCTACTAATATTTAGTTTAAAAGTATAATCTTAATTGCAGAGTACCAGAATATGTAATTTCCTTCAATTAAGATTACTATTAATTCAAGATGCTGCACACTTTTGCACACATCAAGGCAATGTTCTGTTAATATGAATTAAAACAAGGAAAAAAATCAAATTAATTTAAAGGAAATGCTAGCAACTGGAGAAAAGCTCTTTTAAACAGAATTATTCATAATACTTTGAAGACTGCTTTGGGGCTGATATTACTAGAATTCATTTCTAGTTTGAGGGCTTGTTCATAAAAGGAGGTCAGAGGAAAGATGTCCCAAAATAACTAGGAACTGCAAACTGCAGCAGTAGTGTACTCTAACTCGCCTGGTCTGCACATGGAAGACTTTCAAACTGACGAACATGCTTTGCTTTGGTCAGGTAAACTGCAAACTGAAATTCCTCATGAGTGAATAAGAACATCTAGTCAAAATCAGCTATTCTATACCACATACTCTGATATACTCTCCTCCCCGCCAGAAAATAATAATAAAAAAAATTCTTTTTGCCTTAGAGCACCAAAAAGGTAAAGGAAGACTTTTTAAGAACAAATCTCAGCCTTCCAGCTGGAACTGCTAAACCTCCTGCTAAATTTAAGCACTGAACTTCTTGTAACTGAAGTCAAGAGAGGACAACAGCTCAACCATTGGGTATGACCACGAGAATGTCCCCTATGAATGCCAATGGATACAAAACACAAATATTAAAGCATTTACATATACACTAAACTTAACTACCTTCTCAGACTGTAAAATTGTTTAGTGCTTAGCATCTCCCTGATGTCTTAGAGAATCCATGAAGAATTTTGATGTAATTCTGTGTTAAGCCACACAGGCTGGGAAATTTTAAGTTAGCTGCACAAAAAAAAATCTTTTACACTTGAAAATATTTCTAATCAGTTAACGGTTACTTTAAGAAGCTCTTGTATCTGCCTCACTGATGGTATCACATAGACACAGATAATTAATGTAATCTGGCCTTTGTTTTTAAGAAAGGATCCTACAATGGTAGGATCATCTGTTGTTAAGGCAGCCCAAAGTTTGTATTGGGAGATATTCCTCATTCCTCAAAGTCTAAAAACTCTACCATGTGGGGAGTGAAACGTTCCATGTCAGGTACCACTCCTGCCATTAATTCTAAAGCTTTGAGACAAAGTATTTTTTTAAAATGGCCAAACAGGTGAAGTGTTTTGCCCACATTACATTCTGGAGGAAGGAAGCTAAACAATATCAAATAAGGGGACATGGAGTGGGATGGGGGCAGGAGGGAGGAAGCGGGTGGATTATATTTACCCAGAACAGCAGCCTGGGTGTAAGAACAAGCCAGCACCTAGGGAAAGAGGAAAAGGGACTTGCAAAACCAGAAAGTGAGTGACAAGGCTGTGACTGAGCAAAGAACTCAGGGAGACAATTTAGTCGAGCAACCCCCACTAGCTTATTCCATGTGATTAGGGGCCCCAGTTTTACTGTCTTTGAGTGGAGTGGTGCTCTGAAACATTCTTATGGTGTGCAGTATGTAATTAAACTACTGCATTTTTACACAGTCTGTAGTTTCATCCTTTTTCACTAGGTATCACTGGAAAATAGAGGTGGGAAGGAGGTACCTTGAAAACTAACATTTCTACTGCAGACTTCCCACTACTGATGTCTTTGTAAGAAAGCATCTCCTGCTTATGAAAAAACAGTTACCTTCTGCTATGTGCATCTTGAAATTGTTTGCTGAGAGTTCATACATTCCTTGCTTAGGCTCAGGGGCTTTTGGTGGTTCCACATCAGATTCTGAATCCTATTCATGAGAAAAATTAACTTTTATTTATCTTGTACATTAATTACATAAAATTGGACTGCATCACACCATTCTGTGTGTAAAACCTGTACTCTGCCATTTTAAATTCCTAAAGCAGTGTTCTTATTTAGCTTGACTTAGGTATCTAATGTTTCCTAACAAACAACTACTTGAAAGCAAAATGTGAAAAAGACTACCACACAGAAAAGAACTATCACAGTCTTCCGAATAACAGAGTCTTTCGCCGTACTGTGGTATAGTCACAGAGCGCAGTAGATGCTATGGCATTCATCACATCACCATAGACTTAGATTACACAACAGTTCCTCTATAGCATGACACATCAGCCACATCTGCCATCACACCAGTTTCAGTGGTCTTTGGGCTACTTAAAAATAGCTAGTGAAAAAGCTATTTTCTGCTCCCCCAATGCCTGAAAGAGGGACCTAATAGCTCCATGAAGCCATAACAATAATGGGAAAAGAGCAAACACTTTACAGGTATAACTTGCAGCAAACCCAAAAGCAAGTCACTACTTTCTAGAAACTAGGGTCAGAGCTGGAAAGATTTTTTTATTTTTTTTTTTAAGAACCTCAAAGTAAATTTCTTAAAATAGTTCAGCATTTAATGTTTAATTATTAAAAAGACCACGTTTATTTAAATATAATCACGTTCTAACTGCGGTTCAGCAACCACTAAAGCTTCATCTTGATTAGAAGCAGCAATCACAAGTTTAATTTTAGGCAAGGCTTGGTTACTGTATGTAAGTGCTACACCTAAACTCAAAGGTCTTCCTTGTGATGGTACTGGCTTGACTTAACTAACCAATTATTTTAAACTCTTTCTTTAGGCTACAACATCATCAGATAATAACTGAGCTAAAGATTGCATCCATGTTTTAAGAGATAATTAAGCCTAACACAAATGCAATTTAAAATGTATTATAGCTAAATTGTTTTTCTTATTCTAGCAACATATGGCCTACTTAACTGAATTGACACTAAGAATTCCAAACCCCATCATTCTGTGATTCTGTAATTGTATCTAGAAATGTCAAAACGCTAAACATTAAAAACTGCATTATGTACTGTAGTTTTAAATACAGGAAACAAAGGGCAGGTCACCGGATGACAGTTTTAATTACTATTCTGACTTATGTGGAAGCTGTTCCATATTGTTATTGCCACCTGACTTTTCTTCTCAGGAGTCTATTTCCTCCTGGAAAATGAAACCTAACTTATAGAAATGATAGATAAGCAAGTAATTTCCTTTTCACTTACAGATGGTTCCTCATTTAGTTTCTCCAACATCCAGTTTTCCAGAGCCTGGAAGTCCCTAGGGCCTTGGTATTTCAGAGGTTCTTGTCCCGGTTTAAGCAGCTTTAGGCTAAAGGATCAAAATGTAGAAAAGAGTGAGGCAAAAATTTTGACATAGGAAACATTCTTGGAAAGTCAACACGCTTTGCTAATCCACAGCAATGCAACTCAGGCTGCAGTAACACCTCTCTTGATTATTAACATCGGCATGAGGCATCTCCCCTGACTTAAAGAGTCATGGCTAGAACTTAGGACACTTTTCCATTCCCATATAAGCCTTTAAAGAACATTTTTTAAATAGCAAAAAGAAGTACCATGCTAAAAAACAACATAGCCTAATATCACTTTGATCAATAAGCAAGAGCAAATAAAATATTGCAGCGTTCAGTTCTAAGGTTAATCACTCATTATGCCTATTAATCCTATGTCAGTTTGTCAAAAAGTATTGATTTTGTTTTGTTCACCTCTCTCCAACACCAAAGGAAAAATACCCAATGCTTATTTTCCCAGGAATTTCTTTCTCGCATTTTGTTCCCTGACTGCTCTTGGAATGTAGGACTTTTCACATGGTATTAAACTGATAGAAAACATGCTGAAACGAGTCAATAGGACAAGGAGATAAGCGACGGCTTGTAAGGATTCAAGAATTCACGATTATGACATTTCATAATTGCTATCAAAACTTTCCCATAAACTACCTAAAGTCTCTAGTGGTACACATTTAAGTTAAAATTGGAAATATATTCGGTAAAGGGGCAATATTGACTTCTGACCTAGTCTTATTTTTTAAAGCAAATCATAGTTTCAGTTACTACTGTCACCTGGCCCTCAGTTCCCCTTGCCAAGCTGTCATTTAGTATTGCTTTTTCTTTCTCTTGAAATGTTTTTCTCTCTCTTCTTGTTCCACAGTTGGAAAAAAAGAACACATGAAAGTGTTGAAAAACCACATAATGCAAATACATTCAAAAGAGATAGGAGTTCCCACTGTCTTTTCTATTTAAGGTACTCTTGAATGTTCCTTATGATGACAGAAAGTCAAAATTTTGGCAGGGGGAGGGGAAGCAACTCATAATAAGAAGGAAACAATAAAAATGAAACAAAACCTCATGGCAATAATTCTGAAGAGTAATAATGAAAAAAAGGTATCAGTTTAAACACCCAGCTGCTGCTTTATTTTCTTCAAATGAGGGTAAGTTTTCTCTCTAGTTCAACTGAGAGAGCATTTTGCAGCACCAAATAATCTTGTGACACCTGTACTAAAGAGCGCAGGAACGTGCTCAGCCAGTTTAACTCTCAGATGGAAAGGGGATGCAGCCCTTCCTTTGATGGGTGTTTGGAAAAGCAGTGTAGGCACCAGCACATCCTGGACTTGCAAGAATCCCTCTGTGCCTGAGGAAGCTGCGAAATTTCCCTTGCTCAAGGTTTTTAAAAACAGGCGAGTTAAAAACTGACTCAGACAGGAAGAGAATTGATATAATTAATATCCCTTCATCTCTATATTTCTAACTAGCAGAATGCCTTATCATTTATATTTTTCAAGTAGATGAAAGCAAGCACTAACTATTCCTAGATATACAATGACCTTAAAGGGGAGAGTGTGAAGCAATTACACATTTTTTTTTTTTTCTTATTCAAAATCCCTGTCACTCTCTATTTTACAAGGAACACCACCACAATATAATCTATTCAAATACACAAAGATGACAAATGCTCACTTCTGGGGATATTAAAATAGAGTTGCAATAGTCATTGTTTCTTGGTATTTCTAGTGGAACTTAGCCACAAACTGCCCTTAAGGACAATTCCTATTTCAACAAGGACTTTGCTATTTATAACTCTCAACTTCTACTCAGTCACACTCATCTGTGTTCAAGTGGGTGCAGCCAGGAGCATATATGTCAAGTTCAGGCTGTTGCTGGCGTCAGCAGTAACACTAGACAAAGCGAGCAAAGGGAAGGAAACCGAAAAATACAGGCTGTGGAAGGGCTACAGATTACTACAATCTCCACTTATCCCCACTAAGATGAGTAACTAGTAAAGCAGTTGAAACAATCCCAAATGTTTTTGCAAGAAGCTTTAAAGAAGACACAAGTGAAAAAAATCCCTTTGCTCTTTTTTGGCATCTAAAAAGCGAGCACACGTGTCTAACCCAAAAGCACTCTCCAGTCTGACCTCTCATTGATACTCTAGATCATGTTTTGCCTACCAAAGCTGAGGTAGCAAGGCATACATCCTTTTTAACAGCGTAAGTTTAATAACCTTAAACTCAAAATTAATTTCTCCTAGATCAATATAAGCAAAATTATCTAGAAAAAGTCTGTACAAGATCACCGCTGCTATGCTGATACTATTAATTTATCTTTTTATGAGCACCAAGTTCACTCAAAAATTTAAGAGATCACTTATACATTAATTATGAGTGGTGCAATATACTGATGAACTGTGACACGTTATTTTTAAAAGTACTGTTACCAGAGAGCAGCTCCATCATGCATACCACAGCCGTATAACGTACTGTTACTTGAGAAAGAGGTACTCTCAGAGAAAAGAAATGGACAATTTTGGGTTTCATTCAAACATAGCTATCTTCCAAGACATGAAATTATTAAAAAAAAAAATTAATAAAAGAGTAAGAGTAGTATGTATCACATAATACTTGGCAACATGGTCTAAAATCAACATATGAGGTCCAAAGGACTACAAAGAAACCCACCAAAAAATATAGCTTAGAAGTTAGCTTCAACCAATTGGCAGAGGATTGTGGAAAACTAAAAAAGAAATAAATAGGAGCAGACATCCTTTTATACTTACGTAGGGTATCCTCGTACGCCAAATTCAGAGCACAGTGGAGTGTCTGTAGTACAATCCACTTTAACAACATAGACCTGTGGGTTTTCCATGTTGTTGTATTTATCTCCCAAATCATTCCAAGTTGGCTGGAGACGCTGACAATGTCCACACCTGTGGCAGAAGGAACGAGATATTTGCTTAATAGCTGCTCATGTTTAGAGGCAAATGAATCTATGGAAAAGACATATGCAGAATGGTCAGAGAATTTGATAAATTTACAAATACCTAAGTCAGAAAGCTTCCATGCTCCGGCACTGATACGCTAAGCAACAGTGAATACTATTAAGCATTGTAGGACGCTGCAAACGCACCTCATGTACAAATTGTCAAGAGATAAGAACTTCTTGCTACTATCTTTTTACATGACAAAGCCTACTGAATACCCCCTGAACTAAGTGAGGCTATTAAGAAAAGCACTCAGTCTTCCAGCTTTCTAGAAAAATCCTGCAAGGCTGTCTAGCTTTCTTCCCGCTCTAACGTTTCAAAATACTGTATATTTTAGCAGAAGGTAAGAAGATAGTGGTTTCTAGCCTCTTCATAAGGTCATTTGTGCTTGTGTGCATCTCAGGAATTGTAACTTGTGAGTCATGAAGCACATCAGAACTGATTTCTGAACAGGGTTTCTGAAAATCCTCCCTTACCATGCTTTGCCCCAGCAGCACATTATCAACTAACTGTACCTGCATATACACAGAAAACTGGCCTCATACAGTTGCTATAACATCAGCTCACCAGAAGCAGAAAATAGTTATTACTCTTTTCATTGTTTTTCTAATCGTTCCAGTCATTACAGCAATACCTTATTCCTGTAACGATGATGAAAAACTTTAAGGGATAGATTTTTATTTCTCTTTAATAGCTGCCTTTGCCAACCCTACAAGGCATCTGAAAATACATAATTGGATTAACAGAAAACATTCTCAGCCTGACAGTATGAAAGCTGTTGTTGCCCTTGGCATGACTTACACAGTGTACTTTGTTTTAAATTGGAGCAACTTTCTGCAAAGTCCTAATGGTGTTTTAATTGTTACTTACAGTTTCATTTATATAACTGTTTTAAGTCCACTTGTTGAAAGGCTGCAAGAATTCACGCCTTTCCAGGTATCCTGATATGATTAAGGCAAAAAAATTAACTTGAGATTTACTTTATGTTAAAGAACATCTTCTGACTTTAATAAGGTCCTGTTAGGGTCAGTCGCAATGGGTCACACATACTCCTGCTGTGTGGGGGAATGTGACCTCCCAATGATCTTATTCTGAACCGTCATGGCAAAGGGATACAATGTGTTATTATTAAAATTAAATGTTCCGTAAATATTTAACTTCAGACTGAAGTCCCTCCATAGTCAACTCTTTCATGGAGCTTGAATTAAGAGAAGAATTTTGGATTCCCTGGTCCCTTCCCCTAGCAGTTGTGAGTATTTTAAACACTGAATGAACACGGACTGGTATTAAAGAACAGAGCATGGAAAACTAGGTAACACAATCTCACGTAATTAACCCACTGTTTTTTAAGCACAGAACAGAGCTGCCTTGTCCATATTTAACACTGTAATTTCTGCTATACGCAAAATTCCCCTTTCCCTTCCTTCTTCAGATTCCATGAGCTAAAACTGGAAATAAAGCAGGAAAAATG
>KZ506331.1:197247-208689 GCA_002844005.1 Limosa lapponica baueri | reverse complement strand
CTTCCCCGTCCCCCTCTGTGGAGTGTGAGTTTGGGTGGCCTACATAAGATTCAGAGGACACAGCTCTCTTAACCACCCCCCTGCTTAGGCATCTTATGTCTCTCAGGGTATTATTGACAGAGAGCATTAAGAGAAACGGTGGCCTACTAAAGGCAGAGCCTTTGCCGTGTTGCCCACGTGGCACTCGTAGCTCCTCACACCAAGGAAGCAGAGCCCTTTGGTGAGCTTGCTCGTTGCCCCCCGAAACAGCAGCCCCCCTTTCTTCGTGTGGACTGAAATGGGTGCCTGATGCAATTTGCAGTTGGTAGCAGCCCACCTTCGTCACTGAGTGTAATGCAAATGACACTGTCTGTCGGGAGTTGAGAGTGCTAGGAGTGGAAGAGGGCTTAGTGAGGGGAGAAGCAACATATTTCACCATCTCCTTTCTGCATCTTGGCCCCGTTTCCAATCATGCTTAAGTCAGGGGTTTTTTTTCTCTCCCTTCCAAAAGACTGGGTTTTAACTCTTGATACTATAAGGCTTCGCAAACTATCATAGTTCTTATGTCTCTCTGAAAATGGTAGGTTCTGGCTGTAGTGAAGTAGAATATCAAGTTCTGCTGTGTACTGCTAAATTTGTAATAATACATGAAGAAAAACTAAAACCCAGCATGTATTGCTTTAGTGCGGTTGTATTTGCAGGGTGAGTTGTGCAGCATTTTACTTGGTGTAAAACTCCTGAAACCAGATTGCCTGGCTTTGGGAATTGCCATCAGAAGCGGGCGCTTTGTGAGCACCTCAGGTCTGCATGACAGGCCTTTACAGCCAGGAGATTCTGGAGAAACGCTCCTCTCTTAAGCCTGATGGCTGGTGTGCTCCTGTAGGAAACTGGAATTTGAGCTGTTTTCAGCTGAGGAGCCAACATACTCCAGGCTTTTCACTTCTGGAGATACGGCACTAATATTTAGGCTCCTTCTGCTTTGGGATTTTTAGTTTTGTTTAACAAGAGGTCCTTTTTCACTTGGTTTTGTAGTTCTGCTTGGTGTTATGCACACTCATCCCACACGTGGAAATAAGGACGTAGGTGGAGGAATGTCTGCTTTATGGCTTCTGTCAGGACTCAAATCAGGTTGAAGCACCACCAACACCAAAGGTGAGTAAGCCCCAAGGGGCAGAACAATTTTCATGAAAACACTGTAAGTATGTGAGCTATTTCAGACATTGGTCTTTGTTTCTGGACTATGCAACCTACTAGGAGTCATAGAAAATATTAATTTCTCTCATAAAGTCTTATTTTACCAGCCACACTACTATGAGATCATATATCATTTTGAGATAAATTGTTTTTGCAAAATTAATCAGCTGTTTTGGTGATGTGGTGTTTTTTTAGTACAAGGAAAAGGAATTTGAAAGGTTTCTGCACTACAATTGCATGGGTTAGAATGAAAGTGATTTAAGAACTCATTAATATTTACTTGGTTTCCCAAAATCTATTCATAATTTAAGTACTTGAAAGCATTCAGCCTATTACACATTTTTCATTGTTTTATCTTTTAAAAGGCTGAGTCTCCAGGATGAAAAATCCCCTTTCTGAAATCGCTGCTTGCAGGATTTCCTTTCTACAATTTCCAAACTTTTTTTTTTCCTGTGTTCTTTACAATCATATTAAGTAATTGCTAAAATAATACATGGCAATCACCGTGTTCAAAATAGAACTCATCTGGCCTTAAAAGAAGAGCGAGAAGGAAGGGTGGCTGCTGTGGCCCGATTTGCAGTATGTGTCAGTCGTGTACGCTCCCAAGAACAGTATCTTTATAATGCATCCTCTTGCTTGTTATCAGAATTTCAAAATGAAACTGTCACCAAAGCAGATCGGTGCAATCCTTTTAAAAGTAATCCTGCTCAATTCTACCTACTACACAGGGGAACATCAGCTTAACTTGTAATTAAAGAAGATTTCTCTAGGGAGACCTTAGATGTAGCCTGTCAGTACCCAACAAAATGGTAGCAATTATTGACCTCGTTTTTCCTTTGCTCTAACAATCAGATTTAAAATGACAGTGTGACCTGAGACAGAGCATAATTCCTGTCAGTGACGATGTGACAAGACTATATGACTGTGTGGGAATAAACAAAAAGGAAATGAGTCAAAAATGAAAGGGTAGATAAAAATTCTGCCTCCTCCTATTAGGCTGAGTGAATAAATCACTTCCTCAGGCAAAGCAATGGTCCTCAGGAAACAGTTGTGTCTTGACCAGGAATATCCTTAAGTTGCAAGCAAAGAACCCGGATCAGTTTTTTACAGAGAGGTTAATCCTGTTACAGTTGCTTCCTTAATGGTCTGGTCAGCTCCTGTTGACTTTACAAGGGGTTGGAAAGACAGATCAGTATCAGAATTAATTTTACATCAGCAATACGAAAACCTGCACAGCCTAACATATCTGCTTCCAAACAATTAGACATGGTAAAGGATGCCTAAACAAACTGCGTAACGAAGCGGCAGAGTATCACTCCTCATTATGTAAGGGGAGTCAGCTGCACTTTGAGAATTGGAAAATAATTCTACCAAAGTGAGGGAGGGTAACTACCTTTATAAGGCTTTGGATTTACCAGATGATTTGGTTTTGGAACAGAATATTCCCCAAAGATGTGCCTGGTATACAGCATCTGCCCAACATATGCCGTGTATGCAATTACACAGGTTTTGCAGAAAAAAGCTTGCATCCTAAATGTAGATCCCTGCCATGAATAAAAAAGGTGGGGACAGGGGGTAAATGAAATGTTAGGGGAGAATTAAAACAACAAGTTTTCTCAGTGTGCCGTGTCATGAGAGTTTTGGTTTCCCTGCTATTTGCAGACAGATTTTATTGCTGCTGAGAAGTTGATTTCGTAAGTTAGTATAATGCATGCACGGCTTTATTTTGTACTTGGGGTACATGTTTGGCCATTTTTCTGGAGAAAGCAATAGAGACGAGCAGACAACATACCCTTTCTAGTACTGTGAAAAATCTCTAAATTTTCTACTGTAACAAACTTCCAGGCCTAAGATGAATGGAAGACCCTAAGCCTCTGCAGAGGATATCATAGCTTGTTGGACAATGAACCTTAAATAAAAAAACAAACCCCAACCCCAAAAGCAAGAGCTCTGGTTTTCCCACAATCCTGGCAGCGCAGTGAGACAAAGGGCACTCTATGCCGAAGAAGTAGGTTTCTTGGTTGCCGTCCCAGATGTCTGCAATGTAACACTATGTCCCCACGCCGGGGATTAATGTGCAAGGGGCTGCCTGCCCCTCCTGTTACAGGCAGGGAGGATCAAAAAGGATTTTCTGAAATGTGTTTCCTGACCGGGGCTCTCCTGGAGTGAATGGTGTGGCCCGAGTTTCTTAAACAGCTGGTACCAGTGCTGCGGGACGCTCACATACCAGGAGAGGGGCAAGACAGGAGTATTTGAAAACCCGCGTGGGTAGTGTTTCTAGTTCCTCTAGGCAGACACAAGAGTAGGGCTGTGGGGTTCTTGCTTTAAAATACAATAAATCAAATTAAAATAAAATATAAAAATATCAACAAGAAAACAAAGCCTTAGGATTTTTTCTTTTTATCTCATACTCTTTGACAGACAGTTGTCGGCAGGCCTTCACAAAACTGTAAGTCAGGAACTCAACTTGTAAAATATTAACTAATGAATTGCTTAATTAAGACTTTTTCCTGCAATGCTAATTCCCTTTATAGACACACTTCTGCTAGGGACAACAGCGGTAGAAGATTGAATACAGCCTGTGGAGCATGTAACAAAAAAGAAAGACTCTGAGAGCTGTTGGAAAAACTGACAGCTATATACATACATGTACTTAATATCTGTTTCAAACCAATAATAAATTCACCTAATCAGGATGTATGAAGTAAAATGGGCTTTTAATATATAAATGCTAAAGGTACTGTACACGTGCAAATGAATGAAATGCAGCACATTTTGTTTGCATCACTTAACTGTGTACTGTATTTATAGTCAATGTATTATGAATTTCAAAGTTCACTACTATTAATTTCATGCTCCTAAAGTATTAAAATTGCCATAGCTACTGAATGCGTACAGATGAATGTTATAAGTATAAAAACTCCTTGGAGCAAATAGACAATTATAGCACAGGATACCTTAGTTTTAAAAAAAAATAATAGTGGTCCTGAGAATACTTTTATCCTGATGAGCAAAACCTTGTCCACTTGATGCAGTTATTAAACTGTACTGAACTCCTTATTAAGCGTAAATAAAACCAAATCGGAGCTAGAGAGCTGTTGTGTTCTAGGCACCATGAGAGTCACTGTGCTGGCTGGACAGTTGGGTTCTCGTGCACCAGCCTCTGTGCTGTGCTTCCTCTGGGCTGGGAACACCACCACAGACCCCTCGGCAGTGCCGTTTGTACGACTGCTACGTATTTCTGTTAAAGTGACCCTGCTTAATTGAAACTATCCAAACAGGAGCTCTTAAAATAATTTATGCAAATCTTATGTGAGGCGCCGTGCGGGACCGTGACCTGCAGCAAAGGGATGGTGCTGCGTGTCTGTCTAGGAGCGGTAGTCTCGTCTGCTGGCACAGCTGGAACAGGAGCAGACAGATGTTCACATCGCTGGCTGACTTTTGTAGTAACTTCTTTAGTGTAGGTCCCCCAAACCAAACTCCCTCCATCCTGCATTTTTACTGGGCTAGAACACTAAGTTCTTATTTTTATAAATGTACATGCTCTAGAATTTGAAGTCATGCTTTCACTGCCCCAGTAAAGCTAGAATTATATTTAAAAAGAATACCCGTAAATTAAGATTATTACTGACTTCTGTAAAGTCAGAAAACCCAGACAGGAACAAAGGGGAATTATAATTCACAAAAACATATCTGTAATAATGCCTATGTGTTTGCTTTGTTTCCCAAACCCTTTACTGAATGTCTTATTTAATCCTCATGTAAAACTAGTGAGATTAATTCTGCCCAGCTGTGGTGGTGGAAAACTTTGCCTATAAACATATAGTTGAAATGGGCTAACTACCTTCCCAAAGGCACAAAGCATTGAAATCTGCCCCGATATATACCCTGTGTGACCTTCTCAAAATGTTGAATTATAGGAGGTATAAACCAGGACATATTCTCATTTCATTGACACATGGGAAAGGACCTGGAAGAAGCAGGAGACATACAAGGAGGTGTGTTTATTCCATAATTATAACCCAGCACGTATAGGTAAATGCAGTACTAGCTGCTGAAGAGACCAGCAGAGCTTCACACGGGTACCATGGTCCATTTGGCCAGACTTAACAGACCTACTGCCAGGAGTAGAGCCTTTGTATCTTAATTTCTCTTCAAAACTTGGAACAAAGGAATCTGGCAAAGCAGCTTAGTGCTGCAGGTTAATGTGTATGCGTGTTTTCTTTCTGTTGCTCTCCATTCAGACTGGTCACGCTGTAGCCTGCTTTAGCCACATCCTTAAGAGTAACAACACTCAGTTTACAGATTTGTTCTTGTTCTTACAGTCTGGGTGAAGAAAGTATGCTTGTGTTTGTTTGCCTGTTAGAGAAATGGGTGGTTCTTGTTTCGTAGTCATATGCTATACCATTTCTTGCCTAGTTGCTGCCCAAATGCGTAGACCCTTTCCTATTTATAGGGATGTAAGTGGAAAAAGAGGAAGGAAGAGAATGGAAGAGGAGGAGGTGTTTATATCGTGCTGCTGTGGATTAGAGAGTCCAGATCCCAGCTTCTGAGGTTTCAGCCTTAATCTTCCAACCCATGCAAAGCCTTTCAATTTCACTTCGAGGTCATTAGCCATGTACAAAACAGCCTAACTGCTGTGTGAGGAATGCAGGTACAAAACTCGGTACAGGGAGCTTTTCAATTAGGTAGATATGAGTATAATTCACTCTAAGAACCAACCTAGGATTTAGGTCAAAATATCTGCTTATAAAATCTAAAATCTGTACATTAAACAGATTTCAAGTCTGAGTTTTAGTAGACATTTATTTTCTAATTTATCGTTTGATGCTATATATCATTTACAAGTAACCCCTGATTTGAAGAAGAAAAATAAAACCAGAAAAGTTCTATAGAATGAGCATGCCACGATATCTAATATTATGGAAAGAAAAGAGGACTAGAAGATATTCAGTGCTTCAGTGGGTATGCTGGTCTTGCAGTACTTTTTGTTTCTTCATGATTATTCCACGTGTTAGAAGATTGGCTTTCTCGGTAGAGGCTTTTCACCCGGCTTTCTTCATCATTCAGGGAGATCATCTGACAGGATCAGCCAAAGCTGACCTGTAAAATCAAGTGTCATCGAAGCTGGGAATTTCCATCTGACATAACATCTACATGAGTACGCTGCACTGCAGTGACTGCCATGCCTTTCTGGGCCGATTTAAATATTAATTAATTAATTCTTAGAGCAAACAGCCATTATAAAGGTAGAGATCCTGTGGAAAAGTACTGGTTCCCTTGATGGTTAAGTATAGGTGAGGTTCAGCCCTTCCCTGTAATGGACAGCCAGCAGGCAGGAGGAAAACAGAGTTGCTGGCGAGGTCAGCTTGAGCTGTCTGAGACCTGATATACATCACAGGCACCGATCGGGTACCTCTTTCCAGAAAATGAATATCTTCATGAGCTCAAGTTTCCAACAAGTGAAGCAGATGCTCCAAGTCTCTTCCATTTTACTACTGTTTCAAAGAAGGGGAAGCATCATTTCTTCCTTTGCACTAAATGTCTGTTGCTGGGAATCTCTTCACTGTTGAAGAGATGACAATTTCTTACAAGTAAATGCAATAAATACATTAGTTTTACAGGACAAGTTAGAAGTAGCATTGATGGGACTTGCAGCTGATTTAAGAATCACTACAGATATCCTTGAAGACAGATAAAATAGGAAGCTTTTACCTATTTTTAAGTAGAGGGGGAGAAGGGAGAAAAACTAACTAGCAGACAACGAATATAAATTTACCAGGAAAATGTGTTGTCTGGCAGAAGTGGCAAAGATAATGATGGTAAATCTAGTTAATAAATATCATAGAGAATTAAGGAGTTACAGAAAAAAAAAAGCAGTAACAAGAGACTTTCCCCTAGAAAACAGACTACAGCAATAAATATACCTTTCTGTTTAAGTCTGTGCATTCTGTAAATAAGGAAAAGGAGCAAATGTGTGGTAGCCATGAGAGTTAAGCAAGCAAGTAAAATAAAAGCATTGCAAGTATTACTGGTTCTAAAGAAAACCCATCTATTTGAAATTATTTCTTTTGGAAAGATGCTAAGAAAGAAACCAGCGGGTGCTGTCTGAAGATGTCCTTGAGTACTTTTCCCAGTTGGGTATAAGCACTGTGTTATTTGAGGACTTGAATTGAATCGAATGCTTCCTTCATTCTGATGATGAACATTTCTCCTTTGTAATTTAGATTTGGTTACCTGCAGTATTAACCTGAAGATCTGATCAACTGAATGTTGACGAAAATATACCCCAAACTGGCTTATTGAGTCAAGTGCAAGATCATTTTGGGTAACAAATTCTCAAACCTCTTCTAAATTCTGGATCGATGAATGAAGCATCATAGGTGCTTAATGATCTCACTTCGCTTTCAGTGTACTTTGTATTTAGCTCAGTATTGCTAATTTACATCACTATTTCTGTGTACTTTGTATTTAGCTCAGTATTGCTAATTTACATCACTATTTCAACGATATTGTATCCTCTTCACTTAAATAACCACCTTATTGCATCCAATGAGAACGGCTGAGAATCACATTTGCATCAGTGTGTTATCAATGCCGTTCGTAATTGGAGGAGGCAAACTGAGGGGTGGGAGGTGCCTTTGTTAAAGACACAAGAGCACATGAACCCCCAAATTTGCTGAGGCCTAGGGGACTGGTATGGGTTTTTTGTTTTCAGCTGATCAGGTTGTTCCTTATCCTACTGAGTGCTCAGGAGTTGATGAGTATTTTTGAGTGCTTGCAGGACACATACTGAGTTTCAGCAAGACCTAAGGTTTGATGAGCCAGAATTTTGAAATATACTTACATACCTTTCAACTCCTGAAAACACACCTGGGGGAAAAATGAGATAGTGCTGTGTTGTTTCTCCTTTCTACACCCGTCTTCGTGACATTGTTCTCTGGCTTGGCTTTCAAGTTTGCACCTTTCCATCAAAACACTTTCTGATTCGAATTCTACTATCTCCCAAGGGTGTCGGGCAAACAGAAGGAAATGACTTCCTGCTTGATGAAAATAAATTATTTTGTGAAAAAAAAAATGGATGAAAAATAGTCCTGAGGGAATACTTCAGTGCTACCTGATTTGAAATGACATTATGCTAGTAATTTAGTAAATCTAAGAGGGGAAAAAGTGCTTTTCCCTCCAGGGTAGGCTATGTGGGATATTTTTGAGTTTCTTTTAGTTATTGTAAGCAAAATAACTCTCATCTAGTCTTTTCTCTTTTATGTTTTTTTTTGCAGATACTATTAAAATGCAGGTTTACAAAGTCTCCAGCAGTAAGGAAGAAATAACTGCATTAAAACCAAAAGGTTCTCGGTATCACTTTTCACTGAAATGGAGAACTACTGGTGTTTTGCAAAGGAATAAAGCTTAATGCTACCTTTTCTATTTCCTTGCACAAATTGTCTATTTTTGGGCCAAGTTTCAAATGGGTTTTAGCATCAAGAAATCGCAAGCTGTACCTCGGCTTTCAAAGGGGAGTATGAACATCCTGTGATGCTTTTGACACATACAAGAAAAAAATTAAAAAAAAAATAATAAAAAATCTTAGAGAGGATATGTAACTAACCTTCTGCCACAAAAGAGAGCTCTGGATATTGAAGAGAATGCCATAAAACTAGAGATGTGATATAGTTTGACTTGTCTGTTTTAGGGGATGGACTGATTCAGTGCTACCTTCTCATGGCTCTTAATCGTCAAGCTTCCAGATAAAGCCAGTAGCTCCAGTATTTGAAGAGGCAAAATTTCCAAGGGTGCTTTTGAGGGTGGATCCAGAGTCTTCTAAAACCTTTTTCAATAGGGAGACCTGATTTTGGGGAGGAGACTTGGATTTCATAAGTAACTCATACAAAATAAGGGGTCTACTATTTGGAGAGTGATGATAATGCTGAAATGGAAGCCACCTGCATACTGTCAAGTTGGAAGACATCTCATTTCTGCTTTAAGCAGCAGTAGAAGGTGGGAAGAAGAAAGGAACCTATAAACACTTTGCAAGTCTGAACTGGTTTTTATGCTTATTTTCTGATATCTGATTTTTCTTTTTCTTCCATAAACTTGAAAAGATGAAATTTTTGCCTGGCTTCATGCATAGCTTTCTGACAATGTTAAAAGATGCATCTCGGAGAGAAGTTTAGTCAAGTTAAGAAGGTATTCCTAGATAAGGAGAGCTGATTTTAAGATTTTAAGCCACAGTTCAGTCTCTGGTGTAACAGCAAAGTAACACTGAAATGCTACCCTAGGAAGGAGCATAATCCTAACAGCTGAGAGGAGAGGTGCAGATGTTCCTATAAGCATTGCATGGGATATTTTTCATACTAGAAAAGCTTCTGGATTTGGGGAGGATGATAATTTTGATTAGCCAGTCAGTAGTGCAAATTGATTAAACTACTTAGTACATAAAGGGATTTGAATAATAGATTGACAAGCATGCAAATAAGAAAATAGACTTCATTGGTTTTCCCCCTGGAATTGCATGGACTGTTGACAAACACTGAAAAAACTAAACTGTGTACATAATAAAACACTGTTCTACCACAAATACCAACTTCTAGCAGATGCAGAACTCACATGATCTCACTCTGTGATCTTTTAAACTGCAATAGGAGTAACTTGGCTGGCTGCAGCCAGCAATGGGAGAGCTAGCGGGTGTGGATGGTATTATTTGGAACCCCCTTACCAAAAGATGTGCCAATTCCCTGATATGGAAATCGCCCTCGACCACTTTGCCAACCATTCATTCCCTGCCAGTTTGAAGGCACTTTGCTTTTTGGAATGGTTTTATCCTTGCTCACAGCAAAATGCAAGAAACAAAGTATTTTTTTACTTCGAGCTGCCTGTGAAAATGCATGTGTAATATAGGGAAATGAGGAAACAGAATCTGATGCGTGTTTTCTGAAGTGTCACTTGAGAACACAAAACAGTATTTGAAGAGGAAAATATCTTTTTGTTCTATTAATGGGTCCTTGATTTTTTTTTTTCTTCTATTTGTCCCTTAAATCCTTGAGGGCAAAAACCTGGATTTCAAATGCTAATTCATGTTTTGGACTTCAATCATGACTAAAGCAGACTGAGGGAGGAGAGGAAAGGAAATGACAGTTGGTTTTCAAGTTTAATAAGGAAACCAAAAAGAGAGTAGGGAAGTTCTCTTATGTCTCCTCCTCCAAAACAATTCTAAGTTTACCTCTTTGAAAACCTTAAATAAGGCTAATGAACTCCAAGGACACCTCTTCTTAAAAGCGTATGGCACCCCAATAATACAGCACAGTCTGCTGGCACAGGATAAGAGGGTGCACAAACTAATTAGCTCTCGTCCTCCGTTAACACCAACAGTAGGTATCCTAGAGTTTAATCCACATATAACTGGAATTCAAAAACCCAAAACTCTTAAAACCGTTATGCCATGGAAGCACCCAGACTGTCACTTCTCTCAAAAATAAATAAAAATGCTAATGACTGTGCTGCATGGTAAGGCCCTAATGACACAAAATGTCTGTAAACTGCATCAGTTATTGTCACATAGGAGAAATAAAAATATCTGCAGACTTTCCTTTGTGTGTGTAAGTTACTCCCCCTCTTATGTGGCTGTACCACATTGCCTTTGCCAGCTGCAAAGTGTCATGAATGGTAACTACTGACTGGCGTACTTCAGGGGGCCTCTAAGAACTGGGAAGAGAATGGTTTTGTTGCTCTTCCTTATATTTGGTTTTAGGATATTTGTTTAAAACTTGGCGACCCTACTTCCATTTTTGGCTGTGTTTGACTTTCAAATAAACACACAGAATATGAGGTACTACTTGTTTCATTTCCATATCTGTCTTTAGGGGCAAGAAAGCAAAATGTCTCTCTACAGTGATGAAAACAATATTGATTTGTTATTCTCTAATTACACATCTTCATATAGCAATTTCTGCCACATGGGACTTGATTTCCTTCAGGTTGGGTCATCTGACCTGTAATATTTTATCATGGTCAGTTTTGCTGAGGAAGAGGAAATGCAATGCATTTTAAATTCATTAGCTGGAAGAACTTAACATCTTTTAAAAATGACCCAGTTGTTATTAGATTGACATCTAATCAGAGTACTTTCAGTATTAATGCCAATATAAAGTTAATTATCATATCCAAAAAGATTTAGGTTGTAAAGCGTTCCCTTTTACCCTCTTAGATCTGAGCATAACTAGCCCTTAAAAACTGAAGTGTTTTTTGCTGCAACTTAGGCAGGTAAGAAGC
>KZ506331.1:171265-182801 GCA_002844005.1 Limosa lapponica baueri | reverse complement strand
TCTGAAATACAGATAACTGGGACTGCAAGGGTATGTGAGGGTGCACCTTGTATACGTTCCCTGGTCTTGTGCTCTTTTCCTATATGTCCTGTCCATTGTTACAGGTTAAATGGTGACCTTAGTGGATATTTATTCAGAGTGGTTTTTTTATTCAAGTTTCTATATGCTCATTAGGTGTTGTCTGTCCACTTTTCATCTTTTAGAAGATGAAACGTTGTACTTGTTAGGTTTTTTATCTTTTTAGAGTATGCGTATGAAATTGTTGCTTACTGTCATGCTGAAAGAGTAAAATGATTTTGCAACATGCTGTTCAAAATCAGAAACAAGGATCATTTTCTCCAGGCCTTTCTGCTTTTGTCTGTATATGACAAATGGAATTGAAATGCTAAGGATCTCTTTAACTTTGGCTGCTAACTTAAACATCTCTCTAGTGCTTTCTTGCTTAAATAGAACAAAAGCAATTAATAAATGACTTTCAGTGGCTTATAAATACTTAGCAGCTTGGAGTTCTGTATTGTGCATTCAACTTGGATTCAGTGAATACTTTGCTTTGAATCCTTCACTGTATTTTACTGTGAACAGTATCAGAGCTTATAAAATGATTGCTAAAAGTCACCTAGATTTCAAAAGTACTGAACACAGGAAGCTGATGTGTTCATTGCTTTTTTGGGGGCAAATTGAACTGTTACCCTGTTAGAAGTGACTTAGTAGGATTTGATAACGATTTAGAGTCTTTGTAATGATATTTTCTATCATACGGCATTTATTAATTAATATTGATACACTTCTTGTCCCATATTTATTAATGGAAAATAATCAAGGAAAACAGTGTCAAGACCACTACTAGAAAAAAAAAAAAACAACTGAGTACAAGCTGCTTCCGGTTTAATTATCTACATCAGTGATAGGCAGTTTCTTGCTCACGTTCTTACGTACAGGTCTCTATGTCTTTACAGCCTGTTAGGCTCCCAGGGAGACCAAGTGCTATGTATGACAGGGTATGAGTAAATGCCAGCCAGGAAGACGTACAAATTAATGGACAAACCTGACACAAGAATGGCTGGATACAATCTTGATAAGAATATTTTTAGAGCCATCTGATGAGAGATACTGAAACAGCCTTATGAAGAGGACTTTCAGGGTCAAGAACCTAAAGAGCTGTAACTTGAATTTTGAGTGGCTTATAAAAGGACTCATGGTGTGAATGACAGCAGAAAACAATAGACTTTATTATCCAGGAGACATCCTAGGATCATGTGGATTTCTGCTACTTATCACAAACATGATGTGATAAGTGCTATCAAAACTTAAATAATGGGGAAAAAGTATAGTTTTATCATTTTTCTGAAGTGAATAGGGAAAATTCAGAGCACAAACTGTCAGAAGTTATTTGGACCAGTTCTTCAGCCATGCGAAAAGCAAACGTTTATGCCTGAAATTAGGCATTTATATCTATAAAAGCACTTTGAATAAATGACCTGATTTCTTTTTCTTTTAAACATTTCTGGATGCCTGCAACTGCCACTTTAAATGTTAATCTGAATTTGTTAGGAAGCATGGAAGGCTTGCAGCTAGCAACATCTCTATTTGTAAGCTAGTCACATCTGACATAGAAACCATTGAGGGACTGTAAACATAGCAATTTTTCAGTTGCTCTTTTAGAAGTGGGACTGAGGTAACTTGCTTTCACTTCCCCCCCCCTCTCCTTTTCTGACTTCCTTTCTCTGGTGGTCTCATTGCTGTGCTTATGTATTGCATGTTCCTCTGCAGATGGGAGGAATTAATGCATAGTCAAGGATATAGGATAAGATGAAATACTAGCCAAAGCCAAAGTACTGCTTACTGCTGTGTATTTGTTTTAATTTCCCAATATAGTAATGGATGGAGCCATGCGAAACTGCAGAAGTGCCTTCAGTGGAACAGATAGAAGCGTTCATCTCATTTGGCGAGAGAGGCTTAAGTAAGATGTGATTTGAGATGTGACCTTAAAACAAAAATCATCTATCTCAAAGTGCTTAAACAAGTGCGTAGTTTGCTTCACAAGTTGTAATTCAGTTGCAAATGTGAAAATATTTCAGCCCTAAATTCTACCTGAAAAGCTTTTCTTCAATTCTTCATTTAAACAGTTTTGTAATTATCTTAAATGAGTGGATCTTGTAAAATACTTCAAAAGATGAAGGAGGTCATCCTTGATTAAACCAGTAATAGAGAGAAAATACCCTTTAATTTGAAGTTGAGTTTTGAAACTGTTAAATACGGGAGACTGGAAGAGAGCAAGTTTCCTTGCTATCAGTCAACAAGCAGCGTGTGGTAGAATGCTGCAGTAAATGGGACCAGGTTTAAGGAGCAGTGCAGAACCAAGCACCATGTTACCTGGTGTCTTCTGTTACTCCAATATCAGAGTAGTTTATGCTTCCTTCAGTCTGATCTTCTCCATAGTGAAACTATCCACTAACCTGTATATTATCTACATCTTAAAAATGGCACAGCATTGAAGTGACTTGTCTGTGGTCACAGTAGAAATCTGATATAGTGCTCTGTAGAACCCTGTTCTCCCAAATCTCAGGTTAGCATTTACAGCCCCATGCTTTTTTTTTTTTTTTTTTCCTTTTTCCACGCATTATTTTCCGTGATGGACACTTCAGCATTTGAATACAGGTAACATTCGCCTCATTCATCTTGGTAATAACCCAGTTCTAAATCAGTCTTCATGTGCTGGAGTAGTAGCATCCTATTTTCAAATCAGTGGGGACACAGAGGTAAAATGATGTTGCAAGACTGCACCAAGAAATCCATAGAAGGATCAGAAATAGAAGCCAGATTTTCAGACTGTCTTGCACCGTTACTGCATCACCTTCTTCCTTTCTTGGTTTAATTTGTATTTCATGTAAGAAAAGTCAGGTTGCTTTACTAGAGCACACCATGTTAGCTCTGGTTTTTTTTTTGTTTTGTTTTGTTTGCTCTTCCCGATTCAAATGGAAGAGGAAAATTTGCTCCAATATAGAAATCCCTCCCTCTGTTAGCTTTTGCATACAAGCCAGCATATGATGAATGAAATATGTGGACCTGAGACTTGTACCCCTGATCTTTTGAGGCAGAGTGATGTTGGAGGCAGATCACTTTGTTTCTTTCCCCTTTATGAAATCTTCGTAAAATCTGTTTAACATCTTGATGTTACATACATCTATGTATGAGTCAGTAAAAGAGGCTTTGACTTCATGGTTCCACCTTCACAAACACATTGCTTCATCATTTATAAAAGGGGTTGGCATACAGATGGCACAATGCCAAATGTGGTACAAATGTGTTTGGTGGCAACTGGCTGTGGCATTTCAAGTGAGATGGTGGCTCCCGGCTTTTAGTGAGTAAACTCTGGGAGCTGCTGTTTTGCCTAAATACCGCAAACACAGTATTTCGCAGACAGGATTTCCCAACTGTCTCTGGATTCAGGTATCTGCTATGCTTTGCAAGGTGATAATGTACTGTTGGATCTGACTTGCTTCTCTGAGAGGCAACTTCTTTCACCAATTGATGCAGAGAAGTTCTATGTGTATTATAATGTGCATATCCTCACTGCTTGTTTGCTGAAGATGTATTGTGGGTATGGTGTTTGACTTCCACAGGGTCAATTGAGCTAAGAATGATTTGTAAAGGTAAATCAAATGGCTATAGAAAATAAAGTAAGCACTGGAAGACTGATTCAAATCAAGTGTTTTGTGTGTGGTGAAGTTAAACCAGTAGGACTTCTTTGAGGGTGGCTTGCCTGAACAAACTGGAAGTATTTAAGATGCAAACCGGTGGTGTCAGTTACCCGTCCAGGAAAAGCTCTACATTAAAATTGTTGCAAAGCTAAACTGAGCTTCATAAAGATAAGAATGCAGAGAAATGCCCATTTTCCTCTTTTTGTGTGTTTTAAATTGCTTCACAATTACTTTCTTTTTAAAAATATGCTGCTATTTAACGTATTTTAGTGTACAGTTCTTCACTATAGCATGATGTTGGGTGTTACCATTTTGCAATGTTCTTAAGAGGCTGTGAAATTAATAGAAAATGCATTGTCTTCTGATTCAGAAGGAACTCAGTACTGCGAATCTGCCTCCAGGCTTTGCCTGTCCGTGTGGTTTTATTTAATGGTGTATTCAGTTGATACTGTTGCTGGAGAGAGTTTCTCTTACCCAGAATAACTTTTTCTTTAGTAGTCTGGTTATTTCCAAGGAAATTCTTATTTAAGCATTTAGTAACAGTGAGGTGACAGGGAGTCTCAGCTGAAGAGACATTCTTAACTTGATTCAGATTGCTTTGGGAGTTATTTTTTTTTTAACTTTCCATCCAAGCTGGCTGCTGGCTCTGTGACTAAAGCTAGTGAAAGAAAGAAATCTTTCTACTTTGATTATCTTAGACCTAAATGTCTCTGGTACAGGTTGGGAGATCTTAGGAGGTTTTGAAACTTTAGTTTTCAAACCTAGTTATCCTCCCACTATTATCATTGGCTAAGCCTGTTGTAATTTTCTTTTCAATGCACTGCATTGTGGTTTGTTTCACCTGTCTATCATCATTGGTCTGGTTGGTTGTTTACTATAATCAGTCTTGTTGGCTGATTATTTACACTATCTTGTTTGTCCTCTTGAGCCAGAGAGCTCTAAAATCTGCTGATGGCACTCAGTATTTTGGATGCTCACATCATTGTGATATAGCTCAAACCAAAGGTAGAAGAAAAATTATTCCTGCCTTTCTGGAGAGTGCCTGCAAATGAACTGTGAATATTTTCTGTGTGTTAAGTGTTCTGTTTGCAGTGATAGAGGATGCATGTGGTCTGCTTTATCTAGCCTAAGTTAAAATACCTCGTTTAATGGAGTATTTATTTGTATCAAATATATTCAGGTCATGCTTCTGTAAAGTGCCCTATAACTTTTTTTTGGGATGGCCATGAATATTTTTTGGCTTTCCCTCCCTTCCCAGTGCTCTGTGGAAGAAATGCGTCTGTTTCACCATAATTCACTTTGTAGGTGTTTTAGGTAGGATTTCAAACAAAAAGAACCCCACAAAGCAAAAAACCAGCCAAACAAAAATCAAACAAAAATCCCAACCAAACAATCAGAAGCTGAGAGGACCTCCCCACACACATATGCTTAAGTGGACTTAGCAGAACATATCCCCCATGCTTTTCGTGCCCTTCTGAGTCTAGTGTCCCAAACTTTGTCAACAAACTGGGGAGTAGGACACATTTTTAAATGGCTTGTAATTTTCTGCATAGGTCTCGCTTCTTGCAAGTTTCTTATATTCACTTGCAATATTTCATGCCTTTTCTTTCCCATGTGGACTAGAAATGAGCATGGGTTTTAGAAATTTAGTTAGTCTTTAATGAGATTTAGACTCATGAGAAGAATGGATTGACGACCTTCAGAATATACAAGGTGTTACTGGTCCCCGAGACCTGAAATACTCCTCAATGGACAAAATTTTCAAAAAGTCGCTACTCCAATTTTTACCTGTAGATATGAAAGGAAAAAAAGATACCAAAACCATACATCTGCCACTGACTTTTTTTTCTGGGTGTAGGGGGATTTAATGCATTTGTGGGATGTTGGATTCAATTTAATTACAAGTCATTTAAAGGTTTAGGTATTAACGGAAAAGGAAATGGTTGGTGTGAGCTTTAGGATTTGATTCAGACTGTAAAAGGCTGTCATATAAAAGCTTTCCTCTGAATCTCCTCAGCAGCAGAGAAGTTATGGCAGTTAAAACTCTGCAGGATGTGAAAAGTATTCCAGGAAGGAGGGGAAGGGTGGGATCTTGTTTTGTCCTAAGCAATGGCCTGCTCACGTCGGCATGACTCTGATGACAAAAGAAGAAGAAAAATAGCGAGGCTATGGTTACACAATTGCTACTTGTTAGTGTTTCTTCTCCTTCCCTAATATGCCCCTGTTGTCCATGCTCAGAAGTCTGTTTCTGCTGATGGCTGTGTAATTGGGAGGATGAGTTTCCCTAGCTCTGTGAAACAGTGCTCTTAATATTTGCCAAGGTCAGCTGTATGGGCTTGGATGGCAAGACCTTCTGAAGAGAGAATGGGAGTATTAATTTATAGCTTTATGCGAGACAGATGGGTTTTGGTGTTGCAAATGATGCTTATATGGCATATGTTTTCAAATATCTGATTAAATTTTATGCTACTTAATTCTGTCTTTCACAGACATTCCTGTTACATTCCTGTTCTGCGTAGGATGGAACTTGGCTGATTAGCTAGAGGGAAAGGGATATCACTAGTTCTCATCCGGGTAAAGCTCCAGTTTCTCTTGACCTAAATGGTTAGATAAGGGAGACCTTGTAAAAGGAAGATTCTGGTTTAGGTTTAGATATATTTATATCTGCTTTTTTAAATTCCTTGGCTACCTCTTATAGAAACGATTATACAAGAGAGAGGAGGAGCTCAATTTTAAATATTTTTCAAGAGAGATTCTAGAAATGTGACCATCTCAACTCTTTACCTGCATAGTTTTGGGACCCGGAGCATTTTAGCAGTGAAGCAGAACGCAAATTTACCAGAGAATGTTAATTTTACTTTAATGGGATTGTGACATGGTGAGGGAACACCTTGAATTTGGGGGATGTGGTCTTTTAGTGAACATAAGAAGGAAGACCTTGTACATTTCAGAATAGGATTTAGTATAAAACATGGTATTAATTTCAAGATCTCCACAAGTGTGCTTAATAGGAATTATGTAATGCAGCTTTTAAAATGTGTTTTTCGGAATGATATGTTTGGGTAGAAACCGTAGTGATACCTTTTTACAGTGCTTGTGTAATGAATCCTGAGCCCTTCTTTTATATATAACCACAGAAATTCCTTTTCTCCTGACAGTTGAGACCTCTTTCTGTGCAATGATGATCACCCACCTACTGCTTGCTGTGGCAGTACAATTTGGAATGTGTAGGTCCTGGCCTGGAGCTTAAATGTTTACTTCTGGATGAGGACAAACTTTATCAAGTTGAATTGGTATTTATAAGGCTGTAGAAAGGAGAGGATGTGTTGCAGAGGGGTCTTGGGATTGAAAGTTAGCAATTAAAGAATGGGAGCTGATCAAAAATTTTTCTCACTTTCCTGGTATCCTTTGCCTGAGAGCTGACTATCAATTTGTATGAAGTAACTAAGCAGTACTTTTTCTTTCTCCTGCAGGCTGGTACGTGGTCTGGCAATTGTTTTTGTCTAAATTCAAATTCCTGAGAGAATTGATAGGTGATACGGGGTCCCAACAGGGAGACAACGAGCCTTCAGAGACTGAAGCGGAACAGGAGACTCCACCCTCGCCTCAGAGAGGCAGACAGAAATCTGCTCGTCAGCGAAGGGCACCTACGGAAGACACAACTTAAAGTACTCCATTGAACTTCTGACTAACTATGAATTGTTAAGCACCTCTGCACTGTGTCGTTCAGTGGTTTGATCTTACTGAAAAACTGACTTAAGAGGTAATAAAACCTGTGGACCTTTACTTCTGAACTACCAATGTATGCTACTTTGGTAGAGGTTCAGGGAGGGCTTCAGCAGCAAGTCATAGAATACTGGAAGAAAGGAAGGGTGGAGAGAAATCTCCATCAGAATAATGCTGAGCTGCTGTAGCTCCGATCTCTGCACACAGATTCAAAACAGGTCCTGGACCATAGGCTTAGCCTTTGCATTAGTCTGAACATAGTAAACATTTCAGACTTGAAATGGTTTCTAAATTATTTTTTCTTTACAGCACTGTAACTGCATATAGTGAAATTGAGTTTTATTTCCTTAGCTATATATGAATATATATTTTTTTTTCTTCAACCTTGAGAATGCACGTCAACTTGGAAAACGGTTGAAAGAATATTCTGCGTTAGAAAGTATTCTAAAGTGAGATGTTAGCTATGTTCTTATAGATATAAAAAGTATAAATGAAATATGAAAAATCAATATTAGATGCACATGATTTGGAGGTTTTTATTATCTCCTTTTTTTTTTAAAAAAAAAAAAAAGACAAAACAAGGAATCAGGTGGTAAGACCTGTTTTCTTGGTTTTGGTGTAAGAAGGGTTACAGGTTAAACAGTCCTGCTAGGTTTCTGTAGGTTTTTCCTGAACCTTTAAGTCCAACTTGTGTTGGAGAGGGGAAGGTGCCTGGGTTATGTACTCACTGTTTAGTATTCTGAAGTGTCATCTTTGGTTTTTGGATACTAAGCACTTCTCTAGTTCACTTTGTACACCTTTACATCAGGTATATGTACCTGACAAATCTTCTTTCCTGGAACCAGTTAAGGCATTCTGACCAATTTGGTAGACATCACTGTAACACTTTGATAGTGTTATAGCAATGAACTTGGTACCTCATATTTGCTGGAGGACTTTACTGATTTTTACCAGTAATAGGCAGTTGTTCCTGTTTTCTTTGAGAGTGAGTTACACAGCTATTTTGACGTTGCACTTCAGAATAAAGAGCTCCACTTCTCGTTATCTAGCAACTCGGAAGATTGATGCATGAGATCTTTGGAAAGAGGAGGAACATGCATGTACCACCTCTGATGTGTGTATGGGAGAGACCTACCAGCACATCTTGTCAACAGCATTAGTTTTCTCTCAAAGCTTGGATATGTGGTGGTGTTTGGATCATTGTTCCCTGTATGAAAACTTTTAAACCGGACTACAAAATTGGTCTTGTACTTTCAGCTATTAAGAAGTTTAAACCTATGACTCCCAAACTTGTGGTTTGGTTCATTTATATGGCTAAAAGCAGCAAAATTTAGTGTTTTCAACAAGCTGGCCTACATCTGGGAAAAGAGCACTCTTTTAGTGCCTTTATGTTTTAATTTGTCACCTGTGAATACTGTTCAAAAGCTAATGAGAGCATTCACTTCATAAAAAGATTTGGATGCTTCAGTATTAAAATATGTAAGATCAGCCCTGACCTTCCTTTGGAGTCGAAAAGTCTTTGTTTTGTTTACTAGCATGTATGTATAGGCAATCTTTGTACTACAGGGTTATATTTTCAAGCAGGATTAGGCAGTGCTATGCACATATCCTCTAAACATATGTAGAAATATTGATAGTCTTCTTACTCTGTCCTGTCTGCTTGCAAGGGAATGCCTAATGATGTTGGGTTTGGTTTTTTTTAATTAGTAAAATTCACGTTTATTCCAACTGAGCAAAAGCAATCAGATTCTATTCCCTGCTGCTGCTTTCAGTTGTTTGCCTTGCACAACTTATACAGACACAAGAATATTGTGACATTGTCTTTTCACATGATGAGACTCTCAGTTTATCAGGGCTAACCACTAAGTACTGGTACCTTTTTCTTAAGAAACATCTTTAGCATCTTTGTCTTAAGCTTTGCTAATACACGCTTACAAATAAAGAATTTTTTTTTTTTGTACTGACATAGGATATTGACACTCCACCGCACTTCGCTTTTACCTAGACTTTAGTGTGCAGAAGATGGCAAAAGGCTCGTGGTATCACTGGCTGAGATAAGTAACAGTTAGCTCAGTCTCCGCCTCTAGTAGCAATGAAGAAATGTGAAGTTCCAGCAATATACGTAGCTAGTCAGGGTACCTCTAACGGTGCAAGAATCAAGGCTCTGGAGCAAGTCAATGAAGGAAGAATCCATCTGGGTTTGAATGCTGACACTGATCAAATATGCAATAAGATGGATGTGGAACCTCTGGGTGTCTCATCTGCTCTAGCCAAACAGCTTCCTTCTCCCTTCTTTGACGTATGTAGGTGTACGTTTCACTCCCCAAAGTTCTATTCAGTCGTCTTGTTTTTTTTTAAAACAGCTGATGCTATGGTTTTTTTTAATGTTGCTGTGATATAGCTGCCAATAATGCTGTCTGCCTAGTGCATAACTTTAATGATCTTATTAGTAGCAGGCCAAAGGTTTATATTATGTGGTTTGGAAGAATTTTGGAATGCTGATGTCTTCTGTCAACGCATAATTTTTCCTGAAGGAGTCTGTAGTAAAAATCTTTGTACAGGGCACTTCTAGCAAACCTGTAAAAGCGAAGCTCTATGTGTGAAAGTGTACTTGTGATAAGACCTGGGTTGTGATTGCTGGCAGTCCGATATACTCATGTCTTTGAATATTTTTACCAATGTATTTCTTAAACATTACTGGTGGGTAAGCACTTAATTTTGAGTTGTCCCATTCAAGTCTGAAACCTTATGAAGGCAACAGGTTACACAGTTGGTCTTGTTTTGTTCAGTAGGATCTATTTTTAAAACTGTTTCTTGCCTTATTGTTGCAGCCATTCTCTTGAATGTATTTTGGGTTCTTATTTTAAATATAGTCATATCACTTTTGTTGCAGGGGCTGTGTAACTGAATAAGCAGTAATTACCTATGTTCTATGTGACAGTTAATTGAAAACAGTTACTACAGTGAAGGCTGGAAAAAACACAGTGTGGACTGGTGGAAAAAATACAAAAGCTATTGCTAAAATTTGAGTGGTGTAAACAACTCTGCTCATGCTGAATTTCGTAATTCAGACCTGTTAGGGAGCCACTAAAGTTATTATCGTGGTGATTTAATGTTTGCCTGTGAGGCTAATTCTATGCAGTTCATCCACTAAGCACTGCTGCTGTAGCTATTTGCAGTAAATGCCATATACTGTGCTGCAATTTGTGAGCAACTTGCTGCTTAATACCGGGTTTTACACTGAACTAGGCCTGTGTGTGTACTTCTGTTTTGTTTGGAAATGACCGGCATAAAGAACGTGTTCAGTGCGGTCATTTGCTTCTTCAGTGTTACGATACTGTACCTAAAGCTTCTGTGGTTGTCTGTTTTCATCGTTAACTGTTCTTTTAACTGACTGCACAGATGAAAAATAAAGTAACCAGACTTGATAGGATTATCTGACCCGAGTGGATTTCTGACTTTTTTTGAATGGGATTTTGCCTGGAGAATAAGACTTCTTGTTTGAGTGTGCAACACTACAAAACAAGACTTGGCAAAAGTCACATTCTACCTGGTGTAATACCTATGGATTACTTCATTTTAAAGGGCAGGTATATCTTTTAGATATATATCTTTTTAGATAAAGGGCAGTGTATCTTTTAGAGCAGTTGTTATTAAAGGTGTGTTTTCTGCCTTGTCCTAGAAAGTTGTCATTCATTGTAGCAATTAAAAAAAACCCAAACAAACAACAAACCCAACAAAAATCAAACCACCTCCTCCCTCCTTTGTTCTTGATACTTTTAAGATTGGTTGTAGATTTCTTAGTTTTTCTAAAAGTAAGTATGTTGGTAAAGTAGGAATTTCTTTTGGAAGTGAAGGTGTACAGGAGAAGGAAATGAGAACATGCTTTACCCTTAATTGCTTCTGTTAAGTAGAAGGCATACGAAGTGTTACCTCTGAAAGCTGGATGGTATGGAGGCTTTTTCCCACTGGTTGGTAGACTGCCTGTGAGAAGGGTTTGCATCTGGTCCAGCGCTTGTGTTGGCAAGTAGCGATGTTGGACTCTGCTTTGGGCAAGAGGAACCTGTGGGTGGGCAGAGGAGCACCAAGGAGCGAACAGCAGAACTAAC
>KZ506331.1:109491-121410 GCA_002844005.1 Limosa lapponica baueri | reverse complement strand
GCGCGGCGGCGCTGAGGGGAGCGGGCCGGGGTGAGGTGAGGGCGCTGCGGGGTGAGCTGTACCCCGCGTCCCTTCGCGGAGAGGGAAGGTAAGCCTCCTCGCACAGGAGCGGTGGGCTGATGGCTCGGCTTCCTGTGACCCGGCGACTCCGCCCGTGCCGTTTCAAAGGCGCTCACCTCGAGTTCTCCTCGTGAAACGGACCGCTCGGCACAAAAGGCCTTCTGCCCGCCCCGGCTTGCTGCCTCCCCTCTGGGCCTGTCCAGGGTTCAAAGCGCCCAGGCTATCGGTGGGGGCAGCCCTGGGAAGAGTGGCTCTGAAGTGACAAAAGGGGCGAGGCACCAAAAACGCCCCTCGAAGCCTGGCCACGTCTGGGGCCTGCAGGGCCGGAGCCCGGCGGGCTGCACAGAGGGCTCTGCGTGCTGCCAAACCCACCTGCCAAACCACCTCCGTCCATCCCTTCTGCAATCGCCTGTTTTCTTGTACAGCTTTAGAAGGGGTTGAACGTTTTATGCTGCTCCATTCCATCTTTCCTATCAAGTCTTGTTCTCATTTGTCCCCAAAAGACAGTCTTTTAGCTGCTACCAAGTGTTAGCTTTGCCTGGAAAAGCCTGCTATTTAAACACTGATTAGACACCAGATGCCAAGTTGGCTTTAATGGTACAGCGATGTCCATTATAAAGAGTCACCATAGAAAACAAGGATTATTTGGAAGACAGTAATAATTAACTCTGGTGTCTTGGGGGTAGGGAAGAGCAGGGAAAAGAAATGTGGTGATCCTCCATGCTTTTTAAGTCAGATCCCTTAATTGGGCATGCTTAATATGGTGCGCATAATAGGAATCTTTGTGTATGGGACATATTCCAGCTTGTTTAGATGAACAGGAAATAAATCCTGTCCTTTTTGCCCCAGTTGGATCTTGCCCAACATTTCTAGGTCACGGATGGACTCAAGACTATTTCTAGTGGCCTAAGGAGAAACAGCAAAGAATAAGCTTGTGCTACCAGATTGCAAACATAACTTCATTCCATAGTACAGCAATATCCTTAAATTGTCATGTGACTAATCCTCTAGAGAGGGATCCTATTGCTAAAATGGCTTCGTGGCTTCTAAAGAATGTCATACTTTTATCCGTAATCTCCTCCGTTCTCTAGTTCCAGCATAAAATACGTGGTTGTATTATACAGATTTACTAAATGCATGCAAAAGTATTTTTTTTCTATATCATCTTCTTGACTGTACATGCCCAAATAGTTCATTGATGTGAGGCCCTGTCAGTACAAAAGATGTCCCAGTTATTAGTGAGAAAAGTGAGCTGCTGCTTTCTGAAGCACCGAGCTGCTTTCTCTGACTGGGCTCCCTATGCAGTGCTATAGCTTCACTGTCTGCTTGGCCTTGTGTTTTTTTTTTTTCTCCTGGGTTTTTCTTTCCGTTTTTGTTGCTGTTGGTTCTTCTGGTTTTCCAAAAAGATACTTGAAGTAGATAATATTTTGTATGTGCTGAGTTTGGGTCAGCGGTGTTTTGATTGTGACATCAAAATAAATTTGTGTAGTTTCAAGAGAATAAAGCTCATTTGTATACTGTGCCCTTAGACACTTTATTTAAAAAAGAATTCCTCTAGTGATTATGCATAACCAGCTTACTGTTAGGAGAGTGCAAATCTCTTTGGAGTGTTTCTTAACTGTAGAGTTTGACCTTGATATTCTTTTTGCGTGTTTTTGCCCTTCATACTCGAAGGATAAAAACTTCTGGGATGAGAAGATTTCTCCTAAGTACAGAGGATGCAACGGCTAAGGTGTTAGCATGGTTTCGGACTAGCATCCAAATCCCGTTGCCTGAAAAAGCTCTGTATAATCTCTTTATGTGGCACCATTATCATTAAGATAAATGCATTAAAGATTGTAAAATGACATTAATAAGAACTGGATAAATATCAGAGACAAAAATAAGAAAAGTAGAATCATATTTCTGACTTCATCTATATTTAAATGCAGAGTCCATCTGGTTTCCAGTCATCCCACAAACAGCGACACTTTTCAGGTAATTGGTGTTTCTACTTTTTCAGAATGCTTTACAATTGCGTTATTATAAAACCTAAACACATTTGAGAAGCTGTGCCTTCTGCTTTTCTTTTAGCTTGCATTGCTTTTAATGTATGTAAAATGTCCCTGACTGATCTTAATATGAGGTAAGAGATGTTTTAATGTAAAATTCTAGTTGGTTTGTTCCCATGTGTATATTGTTTTGCCTTTATCGCTCTCCGTAAGTCATATTAAAAACTTTAACTAGATGCCACTAGAATGATACCTTGGGCACAAAACCACAAAGTCTGTCAGTGTTGATAGCTAGACTTTACAATTCTGAAGAAGCAGATACAAGAATTGGTATTTTACAGGGAGAAAGAGAGATTGCCATTGCAAACCACCTTCTCAGTGAAGTCCCACTGCTCACTTAATTCACGCACCCTCCCCTTCCCCTCTCTCACCTACTCCATTTACCATCTTAGGTTTTCTTTGTACTTTGAGGGGGTTTTTAATTTCCCCTAGGGTGAAATAGTCCCGCTTAGTACAACACTTCTAGCAAAGCCAGCACTGTAGCGGAGCTCCCCAATCTATCACGAATATCAGGAATTAGATACACCTTGAAAGAGAGATTTGTAAATATGACCCTCTAACCCTGACACATTACTAGAAGAAGTCAGGATTGTGGCAAGCACACATTTGTGTTTAGTGCAAGCACTTTGCTTTTCTTGATGACCTTGTCGACTGCTGTGCCGTTACTATGTAATATTGTATTTCAGGCGTAGTCCAGGAAAGTTTCGAGTTGGTCGCCTTGGATAATCAGCTCAATTATACAATGGAACATGCTGATGAGGAAGCCAAGACCTGGTGTTACTGATGTCTGTGTTGTAGAGGCAACTTGAGCTGTTTTGCCAGGATTTATAACTACAGGGCCCTATTGAAGTTCTCAGGAGGGTAATTCATGTAATGTGTCTTTTTGCTTCACAGCACAGCAATGGCTTGATTCACTGCCTCATATTTTATGCCGCTGCAATTCCAGCGGAGTAGCAAATGGGTTCTGGGACTTTGTCTTGTGCCTGCATCAATGGCTTTTGTTTGTTTCTTTGCTTTTGCTGAGGGCAATTAATATTATTCTCTGCTCATTTGGGCAAACTACTGCTTGTCTCTCCTATTCTCATACACATCCTGGTGAGCTTAGCACTTGCTTTGATTCTCACCACACCACTGGTCTGTGTCCTCCCAGTGCCCTCCTGATCGCCAGGTGGTGTTCTGGGGTATTTGGGGGATGGCAGCAGGTGAAATGGTGGAGCAGCCAAGGGGACTGCTCGTCAGCGAGGCTCTGCGACTTGCCTGCCACAACCCTCCACACACAACATGAAACGGAGCTGTCAGCTGGGCTGGGAAGGGAATACCCATTGAAGTAAATCAGCCAGCTATCGCCCTGTGACAATTGATAGGAGAAGAACACGAGACAGATATCCTGCTCTGAAAGGTTACTCAAACAAAAATCCCTTGTTCCTATTTCCCCATGACACAACCTGAGAAAGGAGAGACACAGCAGAGTGACTCCCTCACAGTTGAGAGAGTCTTTTCAGGAAGGGTCTGTGAGCTCTGTGTTTGGGAAACACTGAGCTATCTTTTTTTTTTTTTTCCCTTTCTTTTTTTCCCGTGCACAAAGCCCTAACTATCCTTTGGATAATGTTGTGTGGCATCTGCATCACTTCTTGCTGTGATACTTGGCCAGGGGATGGGGATTAAAATTAATCTAGTTATAGCGCCACTGCACTTTACGAGAAAAGGAGAGTCCTGGCAATTAGCCTTGGTCCTGCTGCCTCTATAACACTCCCCAGACGGGTTCAGCGGGTATGCAGTGGATGGAATTTCTTCAGTATAGAATGGTTTTATAGAGTGGTGGAATTTGCTTGCTTGGACAAATCTGTTAAAAAAGATGAAACGCTGCTGTTTCCTGAAAAGAACGTTAACAAAAATTCACCACTGATGTGGGCAGGCTTCTGTGTCTGACTGCACAGAAAGGCCCCCTCTCCCACCTCACTAGGAGATAATGAGAAAAAGATTTCATTCTCACCCAAAGAAGGGAATATTTTGCATTGCAGCAAACCAAAACAAAGTCCGCTCTGTTTTTCTTTGACCAGTGATGGAAATCTTTTCAAGCAAGCAGTCTATTCCATTTAACAGTACCACAAGTCTGATCTGGCAGACAGAGAGGTGAGGTGGGTAGCTATCGCTGTATTGATCAGGTTTAAATGTAAGGGTCAAATTGTGAGAATAAAAATTGTTAGCAGAGGTATCTTTTTCATTTTGACTGTCCTTTGCCATTCTACCTAAGATGCCTTTTAACCACAGAGCTAGTTCACTTGCCTTGCTCTAGAATTCTACATTTCCTGTAGTAGATGTGAACTAATCTTACAGGCATCCCACCTCCTTTCAGAATAAAGCACAAAAGCTGTTCACATTCTCAAGAAGGGCATTTTACACAGTGTTTCTTCAGGAATCGCTCATTTAACTTTGTAAGTCAACCATCAAGGCCCTGTTTAGTGACCCTCCTTCAGATAAAGAGAATAAATGCAGCTCACTCTGTTCTCTCTCTTTTGCTTCAAATGCCAGCCAGAAAGAAACATACTGGTGTCCTCCCACCCAAAAGGTTTTGGAAGTGAATCCAGCCTTTGTTAGCTTCAGAAATCATGGAAGGCAGTTAGAGTCTAGATATTTTGGCACTGGCTGTCACTAAGCCATCAGCCTGACCCAGTGAATAAAAACTGAAAAGTCTGTTCAGTTTGAAAAAAAAAAAAAAAAGAGGAAAATATATATATTGCCACAATTTTGACTTGGTTATGAGAAGCAGGCAGTCACCTTCTCAGGGGAAAATGAACACGGAAAGGGAAACGGTGGAATCACTATTAAACCAGCATGAGGGACCCATCTCACCCTGGGTAAAGGAAAGGAGAGAATGTAGAATCAAGATGAAGCGAATTTGTCTCTGGTCCAACTCTGTGTGCTAACCACAGGTGAGGATGGAAAAGAATAGCTTTTCCAGGTCTGTGCAGCACAGCAGCCACCAAGCTGCCTGGCTGATGTAGAGCACGTGGGTGACTTCATGTTCTCAGCAGCTTTGGCGGGAACTGGTGGAAGACGGCAGCAATCACAGCTGCCACTTGCACTTTGCAACGCCAAGGAAAGTAAGAGCCCTGCGAACCTTGATATTTGCGCTGTGCGTTGGGTAGGAGAGATGGCAGAAGCTGGTGGCTTCAAGATGGGTACAGATGTGGCAGACTGGGTCCCCAGTGCCTGCCTGCCCGCCCAGGAACCGGTGGTGTTGGGAGGGCAAGAAGAATGTAAGGTATGCGGGGAAGACTGGAGAGGGAAAAGAACGTCAGGAGGGAGCACGGACTGGCCTATTCCTTCCAGAGATACTGTCAAAGGCTTATTCATTTCTCAAACAAACAAACCAGTCTAACAGTTGTGCTCGCAGAATACACTCCTTTCTTTTCCCCTCCAGCACTGAATATTTTTAATACATGGGTTAAAAAATACAGGCTTGCTTCCAGACGTGTGGCGTGCATGCCATTCAACCTACTGATGCCAAAAGAGGTTTTTTTTTGTTTTTCTTAAGAAAAGCTGAGAAATAGTGTGACTATGGAGACTGCAAAAGGCTGTTCTCTCTGGTTCACAATTGTGTGTATGAAATATGATAAATGTAATACAGGGTGGTTGCTCAAGAGGAAATGTATGTTTAGGCATCACAGCTCGTTTAAGATGAAAGGAATCCAGAATTGGAACCGGAATTGCCTCAGACGAGAAACTTAGGCACAAAGCTTAGGTATGTTAAGCTCTTAATGCAGTTGTGAGAAGTCATAGTGCTGGCACCCAAAAGCTCAGATCTTTACCTGAATTTTCTACTTGAACTTTCCCTAGTTTGGATGAAACTATGGAGCTGAGATTTTATCAACATTAATCATGTTACATTATTCCACCAGGTATTAAAATTGTTAAAATAGGAGTGAATTGAGTAAGGTTTTTCTTTTTGTTTTTGGGTTGGTTTGGGTTGGTTTTTTTGGTGGAGGCCAACCAGCCCACCACAGCACCATGTTCCCAGTTTGGAAATACCCCAGCCTCTTTTGAATCAGGCATACTAGGTTTGTGAGAATGAAGTCCTGACTCAAATAGCACAAAACCCACCAACAAAGGAGCTCTTTATGAAAGCCAGCATGGAAGCGTAGACAACTAAGTAGGAAACAGTGGTCTGGAGTAAAAAGTTTTACTTTCCTGTGATATCCTATTTGATATCTAGGACAATAAGGTTTTGTGGTTTTGTAGAGTAGCATCAGTAAGCTTTTTGCTCAGCAGGTGCCATCTCTCTCACCTCCCCACATGTATGCACCCAGTAATGTGCAGCCAGAAGCTTTTGTCTTGAAGGCAGTAGTGCATGGCTGTGCTCTTTCCAGTCTCTGGTGTCCTGCTCCTGCGTACTTTTCCTGCCTGCCTCTCCGTTCCCTCCTCCTGCCCTCCCACTCCTGCAGTCAGCAGGGTGGAGAGCCCCACTTCCAAACACACATGCGCCAGTGCATTCCCCTGAATTTGTATGGAAGGAGGTTGTATAGGAACATGATGAAAGAAAATGGTGTATAAAGACGGGTATTACAAAGACTTACAATACTGCAACAAAATCCCTGCAAACCCATGAATCCTCTATGCAGAGCATTTCTGTGTCTTAGCTCCATCTCAGGGAACCAGGACCAAAGAACCAAGAAATATTCTCCCCTTCCCCTTCATTTGGAAAATATATAGTACTTTAACTTGGCAAAAACTCAAAACTGCCCCTAAAATACAGTCTCTCCTGACTATAAATTGTCCATTGATGATTTTACATATCATCCAAGGAAATGTCCTGTGACTGGAATAGCCAACTGTGTCCATTTTGTTTGCAAAGCCTGTTATTTTTTTTGTTTATTTTTAGGGACCTTTTGTTGAGTATCTCCCACACTTCTTTTAGCAAGAGTAATCTGCTGTTGTTATATTTTATATCCTCATATTTTGCCTCTCCCCAGCTCTCACCAGCAACTCTTTCTTTGCACCAAAAGCATATCTCCCAGGTAGGGCCAGCAGCTCGGTTGTTGTCCAGTAGACAGCAACCAGTTCTTTCCAGTGGGAGGAGGGAAAGCAAAAATGAAAATTGAATAAAATGCAAATTAGAAATTTAAAAAAAAAAAATCAGTCCAAAGGGGAAACTCCTGTTTTGCCTTTACCACCAAGCTTCCCATGAAGTTTCAGCCTGGGGGTGTTTTGAGGCTTGAGGAATTTCAGGGAAATTTGCTTCTTTTGGAGGTGTTTGGAGGAAGGATATATGACAGGAAAGCGACCATCTTTTCTCTCTTTCGCCTCAGCCAGATCTGTGGATGTCAGTTGACATCCATAACAACAGAGAACAGCATGTGAAATGTCTCACACTCTCTCACTTATTTTTCTCTTCTTTGGATGTTGGTGTTTAAACTCTCATCTAATAGTCAGTGTAAATTTGCATCTCCATAAAACTGCCAAAAATGGTTATCTCCGCTGCCATCTAAATCTGTTTATGGTCTGCTCTTCCCAAATCATTCTTTAAAGGAAAATGACCGATTTCCAAACCCCTCCTACTTTTCTGTTATTTTTAACAAGCAGTTCAGTCCAATGTCATTTAAAGAGAAGATCATTGCATTACTGCGTGTTGCAGGACTCTCAGGAAACAATACTAGAAGAGAAGGAACGTGGGAACTCTGTTCCCTCTCTTTTCCATTGCTATCATTTGCGAACTCTGAATGCTTCCAGCAACAGGGTAGCCAAAGACGGGGTGAAAAGGACAGAGCATGTTCCCATTGGCAAAGCTTCCCTCGACTTCACTGCGACCAGGATTTGGCCCACGCTGCACAGCATCCCGAGCCTTGGCTTTGACTTAATTGGCTCCTCTTAGTAGACTGTCTCTGCTGAAGGAGGCAGCGCTGCTGATAACTCAGCTCTCACGAGTATCTGTGGCAGTTATTCTGCTTGCTTCAGACTGAATACTTTCACTTGCACAGCTGATAGAAGCACCAGTCTTGGCATCACATAAGAGGAAGGCTGCACGCAACACTTTGCTGGTCTCTCCTTCACCACCTACGTTCTCTTCTCTGTCTGCCCTTTCCCTCACATCCCAATTGACTCATGATGTTTGCTCCTGAAGTCTAATGAGGGCTTGAGTCATAAGGGTTGACACAAGGGTTTGACTACTCACCTCCTCAGAGTTCAGCCCTGTCTGGGAGCTGAAAAGATCTGTCTCAACATGTGATCATGGCTTTTGAGGAGGGGCTTAGCTCAGTTGTTGTGCCATAAGGTCCTGGAGAATGTACATCTGGAAGCCATTGCTAAAAAAGCCCTAGGAGTGTCAGGGTACTGGAGAGGCTCTCCTTTAAAGTTTTGAGACAGAGTGTGTTGGCTCTGGCTCTCCAGGCACTAAATAGGCACCGTGAAAGGACCTTAGTCATGCTTTCAAAAGTAAGGCACTGTAGCGCGCTGTAGTGAGCCCAGCTACCATGGAATGGGTTCACAGTAGCTATTCCAGAAGTTGTTGCTTCCAGTGAAAGACCATGGTATGGATGAGTGTTTGCCCAAAAAGAAGACCATGAAGGCTGTATGTATGCAATCTCCTCTCCGCAGAACATGTCAGTGGTCTGACATGACTATCTAGTGGTGTAAATGCTGGCTTAGAAGATGTGCTAGGAGAGCAGGTTTCAGGTATATATGTGTAGATAGGGTCAAAAGGTTTGGACAAAAGCTGGTGGGATAGGCTCCTTAGACTGGTGTTATCGTGTTGTTTTCCTTATTTCTCAGAGATGGATCTACTGGCGCAGAGATCAAAAGTGGGAAAGCATAAGAAATGCACGGTCCCAAATTCTGGCTCCTGACCTAAGCACATGGGTGAAAAAAATGTCGCATTTGTACGAGGGAGGCATTTCTTTGAATTTGTGGAAAAAGGGAAAGAGGGCAAGAAAAGGAAGATGGATAGAGAAATGGACTATTATTAATCAAAATAATGAGAGAGAAATAGTCAGGGGCATTAGGGATACAAAGCACCCCACACCTTACGTGGATCAGTAGAGATTATAATAGCCTTTTCTGTCTTCTGAGAAATCTGTTCCCCTCCTTACTTTGATATTTAAAACATTCTGCACTTGATAAATAACAAAAAATATGGTTCTTAAAGATGAAACCACATTCTGGTAGCAGCCAAGATAACTTTGTTATGAAGACAGACAAACTTGTGTTAAATTAAAAAATGCATCTATCACGCTAGAAAGTTATGTAAGATTCTATTTTAAAATCATCTGGTCCTAATTTACTAAATTTACTGCCTCAGAGCTAATGCCAAACTGCTACATTTGATTTATAGAAATACTTTAGCACATTTTTCCATCAGGCTATTGTAGAGTATATTTACTGCCTTTTTATTATTGTTAAAAATGCAGACTTCTTTAAAGGAAAGGAACATTTTTGAAGAGCTTATTGATAGTTTCTCACAGGATGCCAGGAGACATGCAGATAGTAAACAATGCTGTGTGCTTAGGAACATTCCACTCGATTTTCAACTCCTTCACCATCTCTTTTTTCCTTTGTAATTGGACAAAGTGATCCATCTGGTAAATGGATGTTTGAAAATGTCCGGTTTGTGCCAAACCACTTTTCTTAAGCACAGACTACATTTTTTTTCAGGCAAATATTTAAACAGCAGCCGTACTATGATGCATTGCTAACCATTAAAAAACACACACACAAAACCCAGACAGGGCAGGAGGGAGTTGGCGTGGAAGAAAGCTTAACAAATATTCCATTAAAAATCTATCTAAAAGTATCATGCTAAACAACCCTCCTTCTTCCCCTTTCTCTCCCTGACAAGGGTTTCCAAGTGGGAAATGACTGCTAGGGAGTAGAACCTGTGCCCTGTGTTCAGCAGAATGATTGAACACATGCTTAACTTTACGCACATGCTCAAGTCCCTCCTTATTCATTTATATGTATGTGCTTTACTGAACTGGGTTCTTGTTGAGTCTTTGTCTGCTTGTGCAACAAAACTGTAGTTCAGAAGAGTTACGATTTTGAAGGTTTTGAGAAATCATGGTAGCTTTTTTTTCCCTCCTGCATCCATCTCCCGTTGAACTCGTCTGCAAAGTTTACACCAGATGCAGTGAGTTCTCAAATTTATTGATATTGGGTGGAACTCTGGTTCAGGCCTTTCCCTAATTTTTATTTGTCTCTGTATACTGATCTTCTAAACCCAGAAATGCCAAAATATGATTTTTCTGGTATTTCCAGCTTGAGCAGGAGTAGGTGGTATCAGACATCCTCTCTTCTTCTGTGGTAAATTCGGACTAATTCAGATCTAATCTAGCAGTCATGCCAATACCTCTTCTCCAAAGACTCCCATGCAGTTACCTGGAATTTGTATTGCCTGCTTTCATTTTGATACTTCCCTTCCCTTGTCCATCTCTACTACAAGTCTCTGTTGAGTCTTAGATTCAAATTCATTCTCCTGAAGTCACACAAACAACAAACCAATTTAAGGGACTTCAGCCCTGTTTTAGGTCCATAAACTCTCCCATTTTAAAGCCCAACTCTCTGAGTAATTTTGAAGCTCAAGGAATTGATATGTTTTGCCTCAATGCAGCAAGACATTGCACTTTTAATGCCAGCTTCAAAAAAAGCATCAATGGTTTTAAAGTGTCTGGTCTCAATTCCAGTACTTCCGGATGGGTTGGGTTGGCACAGCTGTTACTTCAGTAAAAGAAAGAGAGGATGTAATCCCAATCCTAGCAAAGCCGACTCGAGTATGGCTGTGGCTCCACGGTATCATCTGTTTAGTCTCAAGACAGAGAAGCCTTAGTCAGCTATCCCAGTCTTACAGTGCCAAGGCAAAACTGATGTCTGTTTTGTATCCATGAATGCCCTGCCACTATGTCTGCTTGTAACATCCCACTGTTTTAGGGCATTTCAGTTTCAGTTTTGTGAAGCAGGTTACTAGACTGGTGTGGGTTTTGTAGTTGTTACAGTTGTGGAAGAAGGACTGTTAGAAGAAGAGAACTGTGTTTCTTGCCCAATATGAAAGACTCCTGGCTGAGAAAATTTCCCTGCCGCTCATCAAGTACAAATCCACCCAATCTTCTCAAATGCTTCTGATACAGATGCATGAGAGCCACTTATGAACAAATGGACTGACATGAAAGAGAAGGAGGGCAAAAAGGTCACAGCTGGGAAAAGAAATGATTCAGCACTAGTTTTTGCAGGCCGGCATTTGTGTTTGCAGGTCAAAGTCAGTGTAAAGTTGTAAATGTTCTTCTGTGTTGTGCTCTGGAAAGGAGGTAACGGCACAAGACAAGCACAGTGGTAAAGTCTAAATCTAATCTGACACACCATGAAAATGAGACAATTGTGTGCTGGCTGGTTCAGGTCCAGAGATGTCACCTTCCATTACTATCATTTGTTGAGTGGTTGCCAACATGTGTCCATTTTCACAGCCCCATCAATGCTATAGAAGAATATTTCTGGAACGCCTCAGCAGTCTGAGGAAGAGTGGAGCTTTGTTTTTTAGGAGCTAATCCCCTTAAACCACTTCCTCTTTCCATTGGAGTGAGGTTTTCTTAATGCCTTTTTGTGTGTTTTGTTTTGTTTTAATGACCAGTGCTCTTGAGGCTGTTTCCAGGTCTCCCTGAAAGGTCAGGTCTGCTTTTCTCTTTGCTTGCCATTCATATGGTGAGTAGCAAGTGCTCCGCCTGCCCCTTTCCCTCCGGCTTTGAGGCTGCTCTGTTCTCTGACCTCAGTTCTCTTCTTTAAGGTTGACAGCGGTTATTTCATTATTTCACTCTTTAGAAAAATAAGA
>KZ506331.1:69086-92848 GCA_002844005.1 Limosa lapponica baueri | reverse complement strand
CCCACTAACCTGCCTGGGCCTGCTCGCCTGGGCAGGCGGCCTCCAGGGTGGCCTGCCTCCCTGCGCTCAGCCTGGCTTCTCTCTTCGCTGGGCGTACTATAGATCTGTCGTTCTTGTGAAAATCTGAGCATTTCAGGCTTGGATTAGGTTAGAGAAACCGTGAAAGGAAGGGGCGTTTGTTCTATTCTGGTTTCCCCATCGTGCTATTCAGTGCTAAAGCAAAACGGGTTTCTCCCTGACTTCCCTCCAGCGTCTGGTTGCTTCTGGCCCTGTAAAAGTTGGTTCTGAGCATTAAATGTTAGCGCTGATCTATTCCAGCCTTTTTGTATATATTTGTGTTTAGCTTGCTCTTCTGGGTCATCCCCCCCCCTTCTCCAACAGAATAGTAACACTCATAATGCATCTCAATAGTGGTTTATGCAAAATGGCCATCCGCAGATGGCTACAAAGAGCATTTACTTTGGCTGCTTCTACCACGTAACTGCTGCTTACGTGAATCCCGGTGATCCACATAAACACCGTGGTAACCCTACACAACAGTGAAACATAACTAGAGGCTGTCTTTAATTGGACAAGCTAATGTTAAACACTTGTGTGAGGAGTCACAGAAGCTGGAACAGCCCAGCCCATAAACACCTGGTTACTCAACACCTGATGAATGTGGCATCTAGGTCCCCAGGCTCTCCCTTCTGTGCTCATCCTTGTAATTTAGTGATACCCGCTCTGTTTGGTCAAGGATGCGTTAATCCATAATCCAAATTTCAGCTAAATGTCTCCTTCAGCTCTGTCTCTGGTTCTCGTTACTCTACCCTACTGGAGAGCTTGAGATGTGTCTCACTTGCACTTTGTCATACTTGGAAAGGAGAGAGGTTTAAGCTGGCTTTAAACTTGTACCTGGCTGCAGTCTCGGAGTTATTTGGTGTAAAACAGAGTGGGCTTAGGCTTTTTTCCACATTTTGTTTTCTCTCTCGGCATGTCATCGGGACTGCTCTATCGTATGAGGACTGTTAGGGGATGGACTTCCCGCTTACAGGTTTTCCCTGAGGCCTTACTCCTGCATTGAAGAACAGAAAATGCAGGAGCTGCTCCTAAGGCCGGTTTTCCTTGAAGGATTCCTTTAGATAAAGAGTGGCCAATGTGTATTCATGAGCTATTTGCACAGAAGATGGGGGGGGGGCGGGGGATGGCAAGCATATGAAATGCTCTATCCACTTTAGAAGTTCGTATGTTTTCTGCCTCTGCTTCTAATCCAGTCTGAAACTTTTTTTTCCTTAAAAAAAAAATAAAAAAATCCAAGCATTTGGTATTTTTCTTCAAGATTCATTATGAGGTACACTGTTTTTCTTGCTGCTTCACTGGACACTAAACCCAAATTTCTCCATGGCAATTTTTAATGACCTAAAGCTCTGTGCACAACACTTCTGGAATTGGCTGTATTTCAGACAGTTGCTACTTTAGGTCTTCACTGTCCTGTATTTCAGTGGAGACGAAAATAAATAATCAATGTCAACTGGTGGTAGAGGGTTATAGATGGAAAACTATGGCTCCATGAATGAAAGTATTATTCATGGAGTGAGATGTAATCCCCAAAATCCAAGCTGGGAGAACGGCTGCTCAGTTGAGGCCACTTCTAAAACTTACAAGGCAACTTGCTTTCCTTGTAAACTAAGGAATTGGGTATAAATACATTTCACTGCACCTTTAAAGTACAAAACAAAACAGATGGTTGAAAGGTACTGTGCTCTCTTGTCAGCTCTCACCCTCTTTATGTGGACTTCTTCTAGCCCTCCCTGTCTTTCTTTGCGGTTTTAATACAGTTATTAATCCCAGTTTCCCTCCCCCCTTGGCAAGGGGCCTTTCCCCTTGCCAGCCTTTGGTCAGACAATGCTACTGAAGCCTAATTCAGAACCTGCTGAGGATGCCAGACCTGTGATTAGCTATTGTTTGGAAGCCCTAAATTAGGCAGGGTGCGTATGTTCAGCTGGAAGCCAACAATCTCGAGCAGGAGGTCAGGGGGTGGGGATGACCCACTGGACAAGTGTCACAGAGCAGCTCAGTTTAATGTAGTGGAAAGCATCAGGGGATGTGCAGTGAAAATCCCTGATGATACCTTGGGAGAGGACATCCTCAGGAAGGGCATGTTGTGCTGCAGCTGCCAGCACAAGCCAGGTGGATTGGCTTTGTTGCCTGGACTGCAGAAGCAGATAAAGCACTGAAGGCTGAGTAACAAAAAACAACTTTCTCTAAACAAAAAAAATGACTGAATGCTGGAATTCTTGCAAAATCTGGGAGCTGGCAGGGCACTGTAAAAACCAGCATGTGTTCTGAGTCTTGTGCTCCAGAAAATGTACTGTGAGCGGGCAGTGCTGCACAGTGGAAGTCTAAAATATTAATGCTTTATGCTTTAAGATGCTGCACATCAAGAATGAGTTACTTGATTCAAATATAACTTGCTTGGGGACCATCTGAGCCTGCAGACTTGTTTCAGCTTGTTACTAACTGCTGTGCCTCATTTCTGCCATCTACCTCCAAATAAGCAGCAAAGAGGACAATTTCATTTAGTTATCCATCATCCCTGAATCCAGGCATGGGCATGGCTTTGTCAAATGGGCTGGGTTGTGCACAGAGGGCAAAATGTTGCCCTTGCCCCGTTACTGTGGAAGCACTAAGATGTGTGGGCAAAGCTTAGTTGGCTTTTGTTCAGAAGGTGCTAGTGTTAGGTATGCTAACGTGAACTAATTATATTTCTCAGGGCAGGAAGGCTCAAATTTATCCTGTCTGTAGTAACTGAGATGCTGAGAGCTAGGCATCTCCAGGGCCTATTCAGTCTAATACCAGTTTCTACTTGACTGTGGGCAGAACAACTTAGGCTAGTTGTCTTTGTTAGGTGAGGTGGATGCTAACACCTCAGGTCCTTGAGTGCAGGGCTGGCTGGAGAAATAAAACACTGTGTTGCTAGCAAGATAGCCAAAGACCTCTGCTTCCTTCTGTAAATCCCAAATACGGAGTCAGGGATGTCTGTATGGGGAGACACTGGGACAAATGTGATTACCCTCTTTCCATTGACTGAGTGGGGCTGGAGTGATCCTGTTCTTCTCTTTGGTGGGCTATGGGATGTGCACTTCACCTCTGCTGGGCAGTGCTGCAAGGCAGAGACTGCCCTTCTCTCTTCTAGCTGGGCAGTTTGGCCCAAGTGCAGGATGTTTTGTGTTTGGACTTTGGTCAGTTCCTGAGAGTAAGAAAAAAAGCTGTATCTGAATCCTGCTGTCTCTTCCCAGGCATGCTCTGGATGTAGACAAGCATAGGTTTCTTATTTTATCTCAATTTATACTTTCCTAGAGAGAAACGAGGAGAGTCTGCAACTGAAAGTCCTGACTGGAAGAAAGCAAGGTCTGCCACAAGCATCTATCTATCTGCCTTAGTAACAGGAGAGAAGGGAAAGTGAGTATGACTAAAACCTCCCTGAACGTAGAGGGAGTCACTTGCTACCATCTTTCAGCTCCTGCTTACTCCCTGTGATTTGGCAGCGCTCCATTCTGCCTGCACAATTTCTTCAGTGTGACTGGGCTTTGCAGAAACCTCCTTAATCCAGCACAGAAAGGTTTTATGCAATTACATACAGCATAGTCCTATTTCACTTGATTTAAATGAGAAAGTTAAATCTCAGTCTAGACAGAGTGCTCTCTAGCTCCTGTGAATCTTGCACCCAGCGAGATGCATCATCTACAAGTATGTTTCTCATTTTCCAGACGAGCCCAGGGGATCTGCACCCCCCTGTAAAATTCCTGTCTGTGCTAAATTGCCTTTTAGTCCTGATTTATACCTCAATAAAACACATCATGAGAAGAAGAAAATGTTTAATTGTATAACTGACATGACTTATGTGAGGCACATTTTTGGTAGTTATTTATGCACTTATCTTCTTTAAAAGGGGTCTAAAGACTTAAGACTTTCATCTACAGTGGGACAGTAAAGGGTGAGGAAAATAAATGTGATGAAGGACAAGGACTAAACCTTAAGCTAGTGTGGCTTCTGGACAAGGACCTCTGTTAAGAGAATCACTGAAAAATATAAAGAGATGCAGGTTGGGTTTGAGATCTTAATGGGTCCCAAGAAAAACTTTGAGATTCTTCCTTTCTCCTAACAAACCAAGCCAGCAAACAACCTTAAGTTGGGGCTGTTTGATGTTGAAAGTTGGAAGAAGTTTCTTTTCTCGAAGCAGTAACAAGTAAAGAAATCTTCTTTTATGTTGCTTATGAAATCATTGATTCTGAGTTCTTGTTTGATTTGTTTCACCCAGACCCCTTTCAAAATTGTGCTGTGGTGGTGGTTTTTTTAAATAGTTTTCTCAAGGGTGAATATGATGCTAGAGACCAAGAGACTTGTATGCAAGTCTGTCTTCAGGTGTCTGCTGCAAGGCTTCTCCTGGCAACATTGTCCTACTGATGACAGGCACCCTGGCAGCACCTTAAACAATTGTTCAAGCGGCACATGCAAGATAAGAAGACTCCAGGATAATTAGAAATGGGTTCATTACTGGGAGGCCTGCATTATTTACTTAATTACATCATAAACATGCTTATCTTTTTTTTATCACCTTTGTAAGGATGTAGCTTATTAAGCCTGTTCTTGGGGGGTGAAAGCTAAGGAGCAAAGCTAAGTTTGTTGTTCAGCTCCAATTTGATCTCATCACTGAAAAAATGTTTATTATGGCATGGAGTTAGTGTTGACATGTGCTTTGTTCTGCATGATGTGACTCTTGCCTCAAGGGCCATCTAGACTTCAAACGCTGGCAAGTAGGTGTGTGATAATGCAAGGACATGCCCATATATCTGCATATTAGGCTGATAGAATACTTCATAAATAGGTAGGTTAGCAGCATTCTTATTTCCTTGTCTTTTGCTGTCTCAGCCTACTTGTTTTGCCTGTGGTGTTGTCCTCTGCATGGGAACTTGGCCACTGTGGTGCTGCGGAGCAGCAAACGGGGAGTGTGAAGTTGGAAACTTGTGAAGCCTTCAGAGTGGTGGGGTACAAGGCCTCCTAAAATGTCTTAGACTGTCCGTAGGAGATGCTGAAGTCTTCCTGTTGACATCCATACATATCCCTTAAATATGAGAATTGATCAGCACAATCTTCAACAGTTTTCCTGTAATGAAGAGGTGGATGAAGTTGCTCACGTCTTCGTACTGTACCTCAATGGGCTGTACGAATCCCCTGAGACATCATTTACTAGAGACAACCCTTGCCCTTCTTCACCAGAGCAAACCCTCCTGGCAATGTGGTCAGTAAAAATGCATTTACTACCAGGACTTGAAGGATTATCCCTATCCAGGTTACCAGCTCTCACTAGCTTTTGCATGAAGACTGGTTGCAACCAAGCCTAACAAGGAGGCTGACCTCTGAACAATGTGGGTGTTCTGTTAGCCTCTGAGAAAGAGAGTATTTTCTTGCTGAACTTCATGAAAAGAAAGGCAGCTACGCTTCTACTAAAATGGCTTTTGACTTTGTAGAAAGTGAAACTTACCATTATCCAGTGTTTTGGGCTTCCACCTACAGTATGTTAATCGAAGGAACACAGGAGCTTTGTGTATCGACGATGGTTATCTCCATAGGAAATCCAACATTGTGGTTACACCAGCTGTTTTTTTGCCTTTCCCACTTGTAGGACTTCTTTTCACTTGCAGGATTTCCTTATTCCAAATGTTTCTTCGTAGACCCAAGCGTTTTTTTTTTCCTCCTCTGAAAAAAAAAAAAGGTCAATGAAACAGACATGAACAAAAGAGGAAAATGTCTTTCCATTTACCTACTGTCCTGCCAATTCAAACAGTTCTGCGCAACTCAGGGTTTCCCTGCATGCCTCTCCAGATGATGCACAAGACTGACCTCAGGGAAAAATTGATTCTCTCCGAAATATGATTAAATAACTTTGCCACTGTCAGCGATACGTGTTTTTTAATCAGCGGGATGACCTTTTTTTATATCCCTGTTAAGGGCTAAGGAATTTTGGCAGGTATCATAAACTGATGCATGCTGCATGGCCTGACTTTACTGCTCCCAATGCATTTATCGGGAAGGCTGTTATCCAGAGTTGTTCAATAGCTCTGGAATGCTTATTCCAGCAGTTCCTTCACTTGCAAATCTGCAGCCTAATGTTGCAGCTTTGTGCTGGAGAACGAAAAGGTCAAACAGACCTCATCCAGGGTAAAATCAGCTACTTTGTGGGCTTCACTGCACAAGCTTTGAGAGAAATGCAGCCAGTACACCAAACCACAACCAATCCGGAATTGTGAATTGAAAAGATAATACTTTATGAGCTTGAATAGCTTAGCCTTTTTTAAAATACTTTTGTTGCTTTTAATGTTGGGACAGTGCCTAAAGCCAGACCACCATATGGATTATGCAAACATAAAACAAAGGGTCGATCTCTATACTGGAGATCATTAATCTAGCTTTAAAATGACCAGTCATGCTTTCAGAGGTCATTTTGGTTTGTTTTTTAAACCTGCTTGTTGTCTTGATTTACCCAAACATAACATTGCTGAGGCCCTGCCCTTATTCTGATAAGGGACACAAAAACTGCTATCACGCATGGAATTTGCCTCCTAAGCATTCAGGTATATAGGTGACTGTCCACTGATAACCACGTGAATTTTCTGAGACAATTCATGTTTCAAAGATTGAACTGAATTGTATTGGGGGGGAAAAAAAGAAAAAAAACCAAAACAAATCAAAAACCAAACAATAACACCACCACCACCCACCCAACAATGCAACCCATGGGAGTTGTCAGGAAATAGCTGAGCAAGCTTGTGAGAAAACTGTGAGTTAAAAGACTATGTGAAGAGTTTATGCCACGTGTGGAGGGCGTGAAGGTTTAGACGGGCTTGGGGTATGGCTGCAGTGAGCCATCACGTAATCCTTCTAGCATGCAACGCGCAGGATGAGCTGGAGGTTGAGTAGAGTTACTTGGCTTTGGGATCTTTTCCATTTGCCAGGGGAATCAATCTGCAAGAAACCTTGGAAACAGAGCACACTTACTTTTTTTGAAGAGCTCTGTAACTTTTGCTACTTCCAGATCCAGAAAAGTGGATTGTCAGAAATGACTCTGTTTCTCTTGACTTGTCAGGGGGGTCTGAGGTATGACAGAGGCTCCTGAACTTCAAAATGCTTTCACTATCCTTTTGGTAGTGTGCGGAGAACCCACGAGGCATGACTTCCCCCCCAACCCCCAAATTCTTCAAGACAACATTAATGCCTTGTCCAAAAATTACAGAGGACACAACTGCACAAAATGAGGCAGAAATGACTGCTGCCTTAAAATATGCTCACATCATGGCAGGAACACCTGCCCCCGCTCCCAACCAAAATAGATTTATAACAAAGGCACTGAGTAAGCTGTGGAGTCCTTCAGCCAACAGCGAGACTGCTGGTAAAGGTTGCACGGCAGTCTCCTTTCTCTGTTCCCAACAAATGAGGAAAACTGATGTCCTGGCAAGGACTTTTCCTGTCTGTCTGGGTCTTAAGCACAGAAGCAGCACTTCGCAGGGAAGAAAGAGAAATTACACTTTTGTGTCCAAATAGCAGCCAGCTGCTGGCTGTGTTTTTTGTTGTTTGTTTCCCCCGATTTCTAAAATGTGTTCAACATGTTGAACCCAGTTTCTCACCATTCATCCAACAGGCAGAGGATTTAAAGAACAGGATCAAAAACCTCCCTGTATGTCAAATACAGCAAGTGTCCTGAGGGGTGAAGGGACCAGAGGTGACCTGTTGCACCAAGCCCAGTGTGTTCGCTTGGTATGCACCCGGAACTGTGATCAGACATTGGGCCAAAGAGTCTGACCAGGTGGGAGACAATTTCAGGGGGACTCTTCATGACAGCAGTATGTGCTGCCTTACTGCAGGACCACCGGTGTTGGCCTTAGTTCATATCTCTGGACTCTGTTTTGTAGAAGCTTTAGCAATTGCTTTTGCTTTCCTCTTCCTCCTCTCCAGCCCCTGTGGGGTGAGCCATGCACTGCTTGTCGTCCTTCCTCTCAGAGCAGAGGGCAGTTATTTTCCTCTCTTTTTTTTCCCACCAGGCCAACTTTTCTTCTGCAAGGTGCAACCTTGAGCCAAGGGCAGTCTGTGCCTGCCTTGTCTCCCGTCAGGGGATTGATGGTCTCGAACAGCTTGTGTAGGATTTCTTGTTCCTGCTGAACGTGCGTTTCTCCTGTCACCTGGGAGATGTGCTGATGCTCTGCTTGGGTTTGTCTTGATTTGGGGAATCTTGCAGACATAGCTGTGGGGTGCAGTTACGCCATTGCAGTAATGCCAGTGTCAACTCCTTTGCTTGTGGATCAAGAGCGTAGTTCACGCTGTTTGGGCTATTTCTGAAGCGATAACTCTTAAGTATGGGAGGACAGGCAAGGTATTTGATCCAAGCAATGCCCCTGCTTTCCCGAGATGCTGCTGGTGCGTACTCAGCCCAGGAAGGACCAAGTACCTGGGGGAGTTGCTATCTGAGGGATCCGTAAAACAGAGTAAAGCAGGATGGCCTTTTGCTAAGGGCATCAAGTAAGAGTCTGAAGTCTGCTGGCATGTTATTTCATCTGTTGGTATGGGCCTTTTTTCCACTGCCAAAGAGTGAGGCATGAAACCTGCCTATGAAGTGCCTACAGCATTCATCCCTCTTGCTTATTTAAGAGAATCTCAAAGGGAGTTGAATTACTTGCTTTCATGTTAGGTGGCAGTAACCTTGTGCTAAATCCGATGAACCAAAGGCTGCAGGATACTTGAGCTTTCAGCCAGCACTTGACTTCATAGCTTAGGCAACCAAATAGTACTCCAGACGTAAAACAGGGTTTCTCAAATGAGTGCTTCGGGATTATTACCCATACATTTCAATTAATATGTTCATTCCTGTCATGCAGTCTGAGGCATACAGAAAACATTTGTTTTGCCAAATGGTATCAAGAGCAAAATTGCCCTTCTATGATCCATGTGGTTTACCAGAGTAAATCATAGTACTAAAAAACGATGGAAAGACCGATCCAATTAAAATCCTTTTATAAATAAAAACACTAAAGAAATCCGTGTCAGCTGTGTTTAAGGAAGAAAGGCAAACATAAAATCTTAAGATCCCCTCCTCTAAAGAAGGACAACGTTGTACTGAAAGAGCGAACTGCTGCTTTATATACTGCATGATTTTATTTTGTACCCTTTCATAGCACTGAGGAAAGGTACAACCCACATGCCGTCCAGATCTACCACAGGGCTGTTTTCCCCCCTCTTGCTACGTAATGAACAAACACTCTGTGCCTTTGCTTCACAGATTATTTATTGCTTCATGCTGAATTCCCCTTTTATTCGCTATATTATTTTCACCAGTGTATTTCAAAAGTTGCTCTTTCAGGTATCTGCTCTTCTAGCACTGAAAAATGCCTCTCTGTGCTGAATGAAGTGCTGCAGGAAGTTATTAGTTTCTAATTAGGAGAACAGCCTGAGGGACAGGCTACAGAGGCAGTCCTTGCAACCTGAGCAGGTTAACAGTGAGAGAGCAAGCACTGGTGTGAGGACCTGAAGTGACTGATACAAGAGCTGAACAGATCATCTGTGGTGGCACTGAAAACAGAGTCTACGTTTTCTGCATCACAGGAGGGTCTCATCCTGGATCCTATAGCTCTGGATGGTAGGATTTTCAGGATCCCGGAAAACAGTCTCTGTTGTAGCTGGAAATAACCATCTAACTTGCTCTGCTCACGAGGGAACTTGTCAGAAGAGTTCTTCTGTCTAGATGCAGAAACGAGAAGGAAAGTGTTAGTAGGCAGGGGTGAAGAGAGCTGTGAGAAGCTGGTGAAGAGCAGGGATAGATTAATGGGCATTTGGTTTTACTGTTCAGAAAGTGCATGGGAGCTGAGAGATTGGAGAGGTGCATTTTAATTTAAACTACGGGGAATGTACCTGAATTCCTGAGTAACCGGCATTGAGAATTGCCTGATGCTTCTCACTTGGAAGATCCTGCTTGAAGGTGTTCACGTGTCTGCCAGGCTTTGGGGCTGATGGGTTAAAGGCTTTGGGGTCAAACCACAGGCAAGGATCCTGTAATCAGCTCCAGTTCCTGAACCGGAGCTGCTCCTGCCATGGCTGCCAGGGATGGGTCTCGCCTGATGGCTGCTACTCAACTGCAACTTTAAGCACCACACTTAAACCATAAATATCCCTCAGTCTCTTAAGCAAGCTGGAGGATAAATGGCTGAAGAGCATTACCCCAGAGGTCATTCTCCTTCAGGGCCCAGAGCAGAGGTCTGGGCTTTGTTTCCTTTCTCTGCAAAAGACTGCAAACCTGCTGGAAGCTGTCTGTCTCACCTTCTAGGAGGAGAACCATAAAGGGAATAATGAGGGATTATTGCACTAGCTCTAGTAGAGAAGTATAAATGTTGCTCACAAAAGCCCATTTTACAAGTATATTTCTTGTAAAACATTAGGAAAGTGGTATTAGAAGCATCTGATTATCATAGAATGGTTAGAGTTGGAAGGGACCTTAAAGATCATCAAGTTCCAACCCCCCTGCCCTGGGCAGGGACACCTCCCACTAGACCAGGTTGCTCAAAGCCCCATCCAGCCTGGTCTTGAACACTTCCAGGAATGGGGCATCTACAGCTTCTCTGGGCAAGTTGGGCCAGTGTCTCACCACCCTCATAGTGAAAAATTTCTTCCTATTCTCTGATCTAAATCTATTCTCTTCTAGTTTGAAGACAGTCTTTATCTGTCTAGTGATGAAAGGTGATATTTTGGAAGGAGCAGAGAAGCACAGAAAGTTAATTCAGTATTGTCCAGGGCAGGATGCACTGCATCTGCCATCAGGCATCTCATCTGAGCCACTTCTCAATGGATGGGGAAAGACATTTCTAAAATGCCTTTTTAGCTGAAGTCTACTTCTTTCATAATTACTTGGAAGGGTGGGGGAAATGCACTGTCCAAAATACTGCTTTGCATTTCCATTTAAAACATGCTTTTCATATTAAACTTCAGGCACCTGTGTTCTTAAACAGTTTTGTTTTGGAAAATGGTAAAGCTGAATGTTTGAATTTCTGATAATAGTTGCTGACAACTGTTTTCTGACTTTGACCCAACTTTGCTCACAGGCTCAGTTAACTGAAAACTTGATCTGTTTTCAGGTCAAAACGAACTGTGAAATTGAGAGGGGAAAAAATCCCAAACCCTTCTTACTTGTGTATAATATTTTTCTTATACTACTTGATTAATTTTAAGTATAGCCCTCTCCTTTGGGTTGCTGTTGTGCATGCTTACCATTCCAGCAAAGCAGGCCAAAAATGTTTCAGTGTAGTTAATTGGAAGTAGATGAATATGAAGTATTTATTTTCAAAGCCTGGGGTTAAATAAGGTAATAGGCATTTTGTAGGAACTGTGCAACTGTTATGGATGCAATCTGAGCCTATGGAAACTTTTTTTGTACAAGAGATCATGATTTTTTTTTTTTCCAACAAACTGTGTTCACTACTTCAGCAACACGTTAGGACTTTACAACAAATAAAGCAGGGTATTTGCTAGAGCACAGCCCCTGACTAACACTTAAAGTATTGGCACTGCATGAGGCAGGGGATTTATGGAAAAATAGCATGTGATAAAATGCATATGAGTGAAGACTAAAGCTAAGAAATACAGGTATAAAGGCTATTTGTGCAGTTTTGATCCAGAATACTTGACTTGGTAGCTATTGTATTCTTTTAATCTGTCATCATTTTTGATGCTAGGAGGGCTGGATTGAGATGTGGCAGGGAGGTTTGGAGTATGTGTGTGCATATATATATGTTGTGTGTATATATATGCATATTTACAACATAATATGTTGGTGTAAAACCCATGCTCGGTTGTTCTTCCGACCCGGGTTCTATCTGTGTGGAGAGAATTGAGGGAGTGGGGACCTGGACCTTCTGAGTCCTTCCTCAGAGGTACAAGCGAGCAGGCTGATGCAGAACCCTGCAGTACTGGGACCAGCTGCGTGTGGCACGTGTGATGGCAGCAGTGGAACTTCCTTGTTACTCAGACAAAGGAGAAGAGCAGTTTTGGTCTCTCTCTGTGTTATTTAGCCTCATTAATTCACAAAAAAACCCTCCCACCCAGCAGGCAACATGAACGCTGCTGAGGCAAGGCACTCATTTCTGGTGACAGGTTGCACCAGGATGGTAACTGCCTTGCCTGAGGCATGCAAGAGGAAGGAAATAAAACCAAAGGATTCATTTTTCTAGCCTTTTGCTCCTGGAGGTGGAGGAAATCTGTTTGTGTTTCCACGTCAGGTGAGCGTGGATGTTACAGCCTGGCTCCATGCGTCGTGTGGCACAGCAAACGCTGCCCACGCTCTGCAAACAGCACGCTCGGTGGCTCCCAGGCTGGCCTCTGTCAGCTCCCTGAGCAAACCATACCGGGCCTGCTGTTAAGTAATGCTAGCTCAGTGCTCAGAAAAACCAATCTGAGCAAAGCCTTAGGAGCACTTGGCAGCTTACTTCCTTCCTGTCACAGAGCTGTAGGTGTTTGAGCATGGGCATTGCAACAGATGGGTGCAAGCTCTGAAATACCCTTCTGTACTTTGTTTCCTGAAGTTTCAGATACAAGCTCTTGCTTCGGGCCCCCCTCAAAATAATTCCAAATAGTGAGTAATATTAAAGAGGTTGAGAGGGTTCAAATACTGTACCAGTAAGTGCTTGGTGTGCGCTGGGCCATGCCACTTTCTCTGCTCAGGCACATCACCTTGGGAGGTACAATCTGGTAGTGGAAAAGCTGGAGGCAAGCCTCATCGTAGAATTGTCTAGGTTGGAAGGGACCTTTAAGATAATTGACTCCAACCATTAACCTAACACATCATCGCTAGGGTTCAAACCCGTACTCTTGATGAATGAGTTGCCTGGGGAAGATTATTACACCTATACATGTACTCGCCCCTGGGCAAGTCTACAGGCTCGTGTTATCCCATCCGCAGCGCTGTGAGCATGATGTTTGCCACCCACCAAGGCTTTAACTGTGCATGGGGGTAGGAGGAGGTAAGTCATACAAAACAGGAGGTAATAAAGAGCCTAATGAACAGCAGCCAAAGCAGACATGAGTTAATGTAAAAGCAGAGTAAGTAGTTAAAAGCTAAATGAAAATAGAGCTTTGGCTTCCCTATTGCAAGTGCATGTATCAGCAGGAGTGCCCGTGTTCTAATTTAAGTGAAGAATTAATCGCAGGCAGCACAGGAGATCCTAGGGAAGGTGAAACAACACCTGTCCTTGCCTCCCACTCTTCCCATGAGCGTGCCAGGAGCCCCCCTGGTGTCTGCTGGTGGGCAGACAGGCATCAGCCTCTACCCTTCTGCAGTCTCTGGCTCACAAGGTCCATTTATCAGGGACCCAGGCAATAAATGAGCAATAAAGATAGATGCGGCAGTGGAGAGGAGCTGCAGGCACTCGGGTTCTGGCTGGGCAGCTGTTAGGAGGATGGTGTTCCACCCCACGCATTTGTGAGAGGGATGAGAAGACCGTGACTGGCAGCCGTGGCATACAGACAGGAGCCTTGAGGAAGTCATTGTCGCACACTGCTGTTGCCTGTTTGAACATAAGGCAGAGCTGCAGCTGTGATCTTCTGCCTGGCCCTATGCTAGCTTGCTCCATGTCATACCACAGGCAAGAGAGAAGGTTACAGGTCAGTAGCTCTGCTTGGCTTCAAAGCTGATGCCAGAAAGAAGTGACTTTTCCCACCCACCCTCCTCTTTGAGTTAACCATTATGAATAAGCCATTCTGAGGTGTAAAGCAAGACAAACATCAAACACTTAAATTTACACACACCCCCTCTCCCCAGTTTGAGACGTGGCTTGCAATTCCTCTCAGGTCTCGTGGCAGCCAGCAGCTGATGCTGTTGCTGCCCATGCTGGTGTGCCTGACCTCTGCCAGAAGCTGCTGCCACCCCAGCAGAGATGACAAGAGAAGCAGCGTGCTCCCCTCTCCCCAAGGCTGTTGGCAGCCTCATGTGCTAGCACCAGCCCAGGTCAGCGCTAGTGCGAGGGGGAGATCATAGAATCATAGAATCATAGAATGGCTAGAGTTGGAAAGGACCTTAAAGATCATCTAGTTCCAACCCCCCTGCCATGGCTGGGCTCCGATATGTATGACTGAGAGCCATGCTTCAAATATTTCTGTTGTAGCAGTAGCTGAAGTTTACCCAGCCCCTGGCAAGTTGGGAAGAAGCTTTAAGTCCATAGGGATTGCAAATTGCTTCTGACCTTGCCTGGCTTACCTCACCAGTTTTATATTATGGGAGGTAAAATAATTGCTACGCAGACCTCTTCCACAGCTCTGAGGCACCCACTTCATCGTCCCCACTCAGAAGTCAGATGTTAGGGGATATCACTGCGATCCAGTCCCTCATCCTGCCTTAAAAGCTTTATGTTCTTAAACTCCTGTGGACCTCCTAGTCCGTTTACTTCCCATATTATGACTTTGCCTCTTCCCAGTTCCTGTTTTCATTTGTCTTCTCCCACTTTCTTAGGATTTCTTGGCTGCGTAAGTTCATACTCTAAACAGAGCATATAAGAAAAATTAGCAAAGCCACATCAGAGCATCCAAGTTTAAAATTTATCATGGCTTTGAATGAGTAATTAGCAATTGCGTTGCTTCAAGAACTATTTTTACAATTGCCACTGAGAACTCATTACATCTTATATTTCGTTTTTGGCAATGATGCATCAGCTCATTGAATTAGTAGTTGTAAACTTAGGGCTTGACAGGGGGAGGACAAATAATCTAGTTAAATAGTTTGGTTGTAAGATGCTGGGGTGGACAGTGGTCTGGGCTAATGTGAACTTCCTAGGGGAAGGATCATGAAATTAGAACTATAGAGAGATGTAGAAACTGCCATAGTTGGCAGGATAATGAATCTCAATACTTGGCTAATTGGCAGTTTTTAAATTTGGTGCTTATGTTCCCTCCACCACATGAGGTGAATTGGGAACCTCAGCATGGCTCTCCTGGTTTTGCACCGTGCCAGTGAGGACTTGCTCTGTGACTCCAGCCTGAGCTCTAGGGCACTGTTGGATCAAAAGGCTGGACTTACAGCCAGTTAATATTGAAGAGCTGAGAGCAGACCAGATGAGTGCTCCCTCCTCCTTTTCCCGCAAGACTTTACAACTAGGTGGTTTAAGTATGTTCACAAAAGTTTGAGGCATGGGTGATCAAGTGAGACAGAGGAACAGAATTAAATATTGGTTTCCTTGCGTTGCAGCTTAGCTGTAGGGTACAAGGAGAAGCACAACCTCCTTCAGTTTTGTTTTATGCAAACCTGTGAGTAATCGCTCTAGTTCTTTACTAAACTGGGCCTCCTGGACAAAGTAGGCAAATGAAGTCTTAGTCTGTGGATCCCCTCTAAATCTGAACTTGAGCAAGCCAGATGGTTGTTCAGCTCTAACCTTTTTGGCCATAACGTTTGACACTCCTGCTTTGCACAGAAATGCCTGCCATGGGGACAAGGAGTGTTATACAACGTGGACAAGGGTCTCGGCCAGCAAAGTGCATCTTCCGAACACCGTGTGTTGCAGCAGAGTAGCTGTCTTTGACCACATGCTCCTATACCCACAGGCTGGCAGAAGTATTTTGGTTCCCTCTGCTGCTGTGAATGATTTTTCATATAAGAATAAGAGACTTTCTGGGCTATCTGAAGAACCATAACATTAATGGAAAGGGCTTGCATCTAAGATGACAGGACAGGAGTTTTAGTGACATGTCTCATGGGGTGAGTGACCACTAATGAAGTAAATCATGGTTTTAGCTGTCAGGATAGTAATTGCAGAAACAAGGACTAGTTTGGATTCTCATGTGCTCAAGAAAGAAATATAATATCCTAAGCGTACCTTTTTATTGAAATCAAATGTGTTTGTGAAAGGTGGGAGTTACCTAAGAAGGATACATATTTAAATGTGCATAGTCAAGTGTCAGTTCTCAACTACTCATTTAAAGCCCTATAAATAGTACCTCAGCCATTTTTGTGTTATGAGGTGTACATATGATAATTGGAGTTATCTTGGATGTGCTTTCCTCTCGGCGCCAATCCCGTCGTGTTTCAGGAATATCAGTTCATTCCCTTTCATGCTTATTTTCCACTGGCTTACTTGCAGCACTATCACATAATCAGAATTTGAAATTTTACCAAGGGGTAATTGTATTCAGCATTGGGATAAATATGAAAACACTACTTGTGACATTTTAAGCCACTCATTTTTGTTTTGTGTTTTTGTTTTTGTGGGTTTTTTTCTTCCCCCAATTACAGCGAGTTATGTCCCTAGATAAACATGTCACTAGCATACCAGTTAGATGGTCATCTAAGCCCCCAAATGTGTATGTTGGGTGTGCTGACAAAAAGAAGGATGTACCACTTGGCAGCAAGTGTTTCTCAAAGTTCAGCAAGCCTCTGACATAAATTTTATATATATATATAAAAGGGGGTTTTGGTTTGGTTTTATGTTTTTGTTTTTTTTTTTTTTTTTCAAAGTTCTGGAAATCATTTTCCTTAAACTCCACCAATAATGAAAAACACTTGTTTGTAGTGAGGTCTGCGCGGTTGCACGGGAGGCTCGCCTGGAATTCTCTGGCTCGGGGGTCGGCTGAGCTCATGGCGAAGATAGGGAAATGAGCAGGAGGTGGGATGGGGACTGAATGTTCACCAGCAGGCGAGTGGGACTGCCCATGATGAAAGGAAATGTGGCATGTGAGGTGGCTGAGCAGCCTGGGCAAATAACCCTGGTATTCACAGTTTTCTCACGTACAAAAGCAACTCTCAAGACTTTCATGCTCCAGCAGCTCCGCTGCAGAGCGTACCACCTCTAGGAGATGGTATGAGGAACTAACGCCCGACCTTGACTTGGGCCTGCTCCAGGGGAATTCAGCTGATGAGAACCCTGGCTGTGGTGCAAGCGTGGGGCCGGCACTGCTCTCACCCACAACAGTGCAAACCTGTAATCATTCAGAGTCTGATAATCAAACCAGAGTATTTCCCTTGCCAGGTCAACAAGTCTACTTCACGTTGGCATGCGCCAGAATCTGGTCTTAAGGGCTCAGGCCAGTGGTACGGCACATTGCTCTGACCAGGAGCTGGATGCCCTCTGCTTCTCTTGTGGGGAAGGACCATCCCTTTCACCTGATGTGTTCAGGACCACATGCATCCATGTTATTTCAAGAGTGGGAATAAGAGCTGCTGTACCTGTGGCTCTGATCTCTGGGCCATCAGACTCAATTTGAATAGTGATTTGTGTGTGGAAGAGTTATTTCATGCTCTGTGGATCATGGCTACAGGTAAATCTGATAATTGATCAGTTCATTGCAGTATAGTTGTGGAGAGCTAATCTGGGCAGAACCTCAAAGAGGCTGTCTTGTCTTCATTGCAAGTAGTTCAGTGGAGGAACAAGTCACCTATTGGAGCACCACAAAGAGTTGTGATTTCCCTTCTCTAGATCTTCCTCTGGAAACCATGTGCTCAGTTGCAGCTGAGACTGGTTTCAAAGGAAAAAGTCAGTAGCAAATGAAAAAAAAAAGAAATGGTGGCAAGCTGTTTGCGTGTCTCAGCTGCCCTGGCTGCACCTGTATAAATGTGTGATTGCCCATATGCAACAAATGGGAAGCGGGCCTAAAACACCGCTTCCCAGTTTTTCCCTGAATTGATCCCCTGGTTCTGTAGGGACCACCAGCCTTGAGAGGAGTGAATCCCATGGCATTTGTCAGCTCCGTCAAATCTGGTGGAGGATTGAAACCTTGGGAATAGAGGACATATATTTGCCATTTGTCAGATGGCACATTTTCCGAATGTGCTAAGTGATTAACACTGCAGAAGGTTGGGATCTGTAACCTTGTGGTGGCCCTGGAAGTGCTCTGAGATGCATGCAGGGGCAGTCAGAAAGCAGTTGCAGTGTATCTGCATCAGTTTGCCACCAGTCACAAACTCACAGTTAATTATAAGCATGTTTTGCTGGACGGATGATGGAGGAGGAGATTGTGCATTCAAAGGGGTATTACAACAGGTCATTTTTTTCAGTGGCACTGGAACGTGCTTTTCTCAGCATGGAGCTGTGGAGGTCAGAAGAGTTTCTTCCTGCTTTTGCAATAGCAGTAAGTTTCAGTTTACAAAACAGTTTCCCCGGGACACCAACACAAGGCATTTGACAGCCTTGTTAGAGATAAGTTGTCTGGGAATGTTTTTCTTCAGATCATTTTTGTAGTAAAACAAAATCCTACTTTGTCTAAAACTAGCCCTTTTGATGAGAACTAATAATTATAAGAGACTTAGCTGTAAAAATTTCAGGGTTTTTTTTTTATTTAAATGCCCTGTTTTGATCCTGTTGGGTAAGAAGACTCTAGCTCAAAACTAAAACTCTAGCTCAAAATTGCCTTCATTTTAACACTCGACCTAGTTATAAGAACCCTAAAACAAGAAAAAAATCAAAATATTTTGAAGTGCTCAAAGCTTTTAAAAAAACCCACAATGGGGGAAAGAAAGGGTTAGTGTTTTTTAGATTTTCATTTTTTGTAAATCTGGATTTTTCTTTAGAATAACTCTCACAAAGCCTCAAATATTTTCCCCCATGGAGGAGGATGCTTTATAGTCTAGATTATTATGGATTCAGCAGTAAAGTTGTGTCTTCCACAATAGATAACCTTAGAAATACTGTTTGAGGAGGGAAAGAAATCTGACCCAGTTGGTCTCTTTGTGGAATTACTCAAACCAGAGGCCTTTCCTACATGATAATATGGGTACCCTCTTTCTCTCTGATGCTTTCTAGACAGCACTCCTAAAGAAAAAGGGACGGTGTCCCTTAAGAGAGGGCTACAGAGCAGCAAGGGCTGTGTGGTGGAGTACGGTTAAACTCACGCGCATGTACCCGGAGGCTGGGCAAAATGGAAACTGAGCTTTGTTGAGCTGATGCTACTTCATGCAGCCCTGATGCTACCTCAACTGCTCTCTTCTAGTGGCTCTTTCTCTCTCCAGCCTTTTCAGAAATCCTCATCTTACAGAAAGGGATAAGAGACCTCCCTGGAGCAACCAGGGGTCCAGCCGTCATAGCTATGCTTAGACTCTCCTGTGCTATGCTGAGGAGTAGGGTGAAATAACAGGAGGCGTTTCCCACACGCACCACGAAAGAGATTTTGAGATCTTCTGTGGTGGCCACGAGGCTTTTCAAATAGACTGTAGTGCCAGTGGTGTCCCACATTCAAGGGTTTTCCATCAATCCAGGATCACCAAATGGGACCAAAATAATTCACCTCCCCTTCCTGCTGCTTGTCCCACAGCCGCCAGTAATGCTGGTCTGTAGGACTGCTGGCACCACTGGGAGACGGGCTTCTGAAAAACCCTGACGAGATCCTGGAATGATGATTTGTTTGCTGATGGGGAGGGAAGTAGTGGAGGTTGACCTACTCCTCTGCTCTCCCACCTCCTATGGGACCTTATTTCAAGAACTCTCCTCTCTGTCCCTTTACTTTGGTGCTTTATTCCCCTGTTTCCCTCACACGGAGTTCTATTGTCGTAATTTTTACCCCCTCTGCTTTCTGCTCCTCTTGTGTTTTAATGAGAACAGTCACAGCCTTGGACTTGCTATTAACAGAGCCTGAACAAACCCATCCACTGCTGCAATCATGGGCTACTTTTTTGTTTGTTTGTTCCATGCTGAAGTTTTTTTATTTCCAACTTAGAGTTTTGGAGGAGTATCTCAGAGGTGGGAGCATGGCAGTAGAGCTGCTGGGGAAGTCCCAGAGGAGGCTTGCTCTTAGAAGACAGCATGGACTGGGTTGAAAGAGGCTTCAGTGTTCTCTGCAGCTATCCCTGACACTTCAGATGAGTGGTCCTTGCCCTTTCCTGAATTAAAAAAGGCTGACCAAAGAGCTCCCTTCCAGCAGGTCAGCGTGCCTGCTGCTTCTTGATAAACATGCTTTATGTCAAACTGCTTAGCTCAGGGCAAGTTTTCCCTGCCCCGAGCTGCTCTGCTGTTGCGATAGCTGTTGCTGCCCTTCCTGTGGGGAGTGAGCATGTTCATCAAGGTGAAAATGCCAGGGCAGGTTGTGGGAGAGGAAGCATATCCCTGACAAAGAGGAAGAAGAAGGTGGAGACCAAGACTTTGCACAAGGCCCCCTCCCAAAAGCCCCTTAATCATCTTGTGTCACACCCCTGGTGCCTCCTGTTTAATTCCAGGAAGTCCTTAACTCTTACCCAGTCTCCCAAGTATTGCCGTCAGCAAGAAAATGGTGCTTAAACCAATGGAAACCTTGAGTTGATCTTTGCTGGCTTGACTCTGGAGCCAGCCAAGTCGTAGTGGATCACCTCTTGAAGGTTGGCCATTCCCAGAGTAACCCCGTAAGCTAAACCCAATGAGCAAATCGGCGTGGAATGGCTCCATGCTGCAAAGGCTGTTTCATGTTGTTTTAAACTCGAAAGCTGGAAAATTCAGAGCCAGCACTAAATATTTGTTCCACTTTCAAAGCTGAGCATCAGGGAGCCATTCCTTAAATAGTGGATGTCTGTTCTCTGAGCCCAGATGTGCTTATAGCATGGGTCTTGCCAGCGTTTTCCCTTCCTCATGCTTCCCACACAAATGTGCGTGCAGCTTTCTAGCCATCCTTCTTTACCCTTTAATGCTGGTGTGAGGGGTAGCAGCTGTTCCTTCTTCAATACAGGTGGCAATAACATTGTACAAATTGTTTTCAACCTTAATCAGTAAAGCTTGCCACACAAGTGATCCTGTTTCTTGCCAGAAGTGATAAATTGGACACAATTTTGGAGCAGATGAAACGTTAGACAAAATACATTAGTCAAAGACACTTCAGAGTATCAGTTACTTTCCTGTGGTATGTAAGTAATAATTCAGTTCTTAAAACCTTCCACCTGGGTTTGGGAGGTCACCTGAGCTCCTGTTGCAGGCATTCAGTGGCGAGTTAGTGTGAGGCAGCAGTGCTAACTGGTATGTGAATTGATGGATAGCATCGTGTTACCATTTATGTAACTAGCAGCAGATTTCAGCCTGGAATTTGGCATACTGGTCTTTACTAATCCATCTTACTTGGCCCAGGCTGGGACGTTCCTGTCGCTCACTATCATTTTACACAGGCAGCAAATCTCAAATTTTCACAGCTTTATCCCTCCTTTAAATAGCAGAAGCTGGGCAGACCTGGGGTAACAACAACACAGAGATGCACCGAGCATAAATGGATATCTCCTGAAGGTCAGTTGTCCCTTCCTTCCACTTTTGGTGGCTGCCTTTGCCTACTGTGTGCAACAGAGTGGTTACCCTGAATGAACCAGCAGAATCAAGAGCTGAGATCCTTAGAGAAGGGGAGCTTTTTCTTTCCGTAATGCTTCTGCCACCTTTACTTGCCCTGAGTAAACCCATTGTTCCTCTCAAGGAAAGAAGGTGCTGACGGAGGGCAGTAGGGTTATCCTCTTCTTACTGGTCACGTGCACTGCTGCCCTGGTGAAGGGATCTGTCAGATTAGGGTTTGTTTGTCTTAGGCGCTGCACGAAGCTTAACAAGTGACGTGGTTTGAAATGATGGCGTTGCATCACTTCACGTAAACTCAGTAGGAGGTTGATGTGAGAAGGGATAGCTTCCACCTGCACCTCTCACAGCAGGTTCCTTCCCCTCACCAACAGAAGAGCAAAAGTGAAAGTTTTGAGAGTTTTAACCAGGTTTACTACTTTTTTTTTTTTTTTTAAGTGACCCTGCTTGTGTATAGAAATTTCATTTCTAACCCAGCAGAGGGGACAACATGTAGAGTAAGTCAGAATGACCAAGACAAAATCGCAGTTTTCTCTCCTGTGCTCTGAGGAAAAATGTGTTCTCATTTACTGCACCCGTACCTTCATCATATCTCAGCACTAAGAATTGGAAAATAGTGAAGTCAGTTGTCAAGACATTGAAGCCAAGACCAGCGAGGTGGGTCACATAAGGAAAAGATGGGAGGGATGACTGAAATAGTTGAAGAGCAGGTGGTAATCTGATAAGTTCTGGGGCAAATCACGGGAAGGCTGATACGGAGTTGAAGTTAGGAAGGGGTTAGAAGAACGTAATAAAATTCATGGCAATTGGTGTAGTTTTATGAAAACTGTCTTATCAAATAATTGCAGTGTAATTTTTGTAAGATGCCACCTGTTTGGTTGCTAGAGGTAATGGTTTGATATCTACTTAAACATATATCTCTTGAGATTTCTATAAGGCATATAATTTTGTTCCACGTGATGTTCTGAATAAAAACCAAAACTGTAAATACGTATGACTAATTAAAGACAGTAAATGAATTGCAGTCTGGCTAATAGTTACACTTTTTAAAGTAATTATAAATGAGGAAACATTCAGAATGGATGTTCCTGACAGATATAACAAAGGCTTAGACCTATTCAGTCACTTGTTTTTTTGACTTGGTGTATTTCGTTAGGCAAAGACAATGATGATGATGCAACCATCAATGAAGTAATAAAGGATAATGTCAAGGACAGAACTGTTCTTCAGGGTCTTCTGTATTGCCTGGTAAACTAATCTCATAAAAAAAAAATAATGTTTAAATCTTCGGTCAAATTCAAGGTACTTACAGACCTTGATTGTACAGACCTTAAATGTACTTTTAGAGCCATGCCATTGATGGAGACCATGTGTTGGAAACCAGTGACTCAGTCAGGCTCGTTGTTATAATGGATAATCAGCTAAACACGTGCTCCCTGCATGATACAGTATACCTGAAAGCAAATGCTACCATCTTGGATTAGAGCAGATTGCTGACTAAAGGTCAAGGAGGTGATATTTTCGTGTGTGCAGCATTAATGAGACCATTACTGAAATATTGAGCTCTCTCCTGGTGTTTACGCTTTTAAAAGGATGTTGACAGATGGGCAGAGAATGGCTGAGCAGCACAAGCATAGGTTGAACTGTGCTGTCTAAAGAGAGGCAACAGAAGCTAAGTCAATTTATTTTGTCAAAATTGAGATTTATATTCTTCCACTAGCACCTGAAAGCAAAGGGATAATTAATAATTGCAAACTATCTCTGGATATAGCAAGGTGGTTAGGTGCTGGAGGTGGACAAATTCAGATCAGAAAACAGGCAACTAAAAATGACTTGCTTTCAGCATCAGCAGCTAACCACTTAACTCAGGATGTGGGGCTTGCCTGATACATGAGGTCTAAGTAAGCACTGAATCTTTTTCGAAAAGATAGGGTACTGGTAAACACGAGTTTGTGTGAGGCACAAGTGTTGTGATAAAAATAGCACGGCCTTTAATAGTTCAAGTAGGTCAGCCAAAGTGAATTTACTAGTTTTAGTGGCTCTAGACAGAGAGAACTGATCTCTTCAACATAATTTTAGCAGTTTGGAGTGAAAACACTGAATGCCTGGAAATGATCAAATGCTCTGTTGCTGTGGGCAGTGGTGTAGGGAAACTTTGTTTATCTGAGCATCTCAGGTGGAGAGGGCAGAGCAGGGACCAAGTGTCACCTTTCAGCTTGCCAGCCACGCGGGAAGCTCCCCGGGGACGCTGCCACTAACTACCAAGCAGCCATCCGGTTCTCTGCACTCAGCTTGGTTCACCAGCCAACTCAGTGCTGTTCCTGATGTGCGTTAAAGCAGGCAGGGTACCCCCCTGTCTCCTTCACTTAGGGCTGCTGTCCCTCGAGGAAGGGCATGCTGTGCTCGGGAGCTGTAATATGTGCGAAGAGCCAGCAGAAGAGTCGCTGGGGTGGTTCTGCAGTAGCAATGTGGGGACTT
>KZ506331.1:15911-28039 GCA_002844005.1 Limosa lapponica baueri | reverse complement strand
GGTAGTCTTGATTTGGGAGCTTGCTTTAGCCTTTGACCAGAGTCCTTTGTGCCATGCATCAGCCTCTTACTTACTCTTTGCGGTCTGGGAATATAACAAAGAATACGCTTAATTCCCTGATTAAAATCCTCCCAGCAGGGCTAAATTAAAAGAGCACAATGTCACAATGCACTCCAGTCAATGAACTAGCAAAACTGAAGGGGTAACAGAATAGCAAAGTTATAGAGATGAACTAGGTATTACTGGGCACCAGTAATAGTCTTGGGATAGTAAGAATGATGACTCTAATTCTCCAGGTATTCTATTAAAGAGTTAAGGATAGGGCAGCAGAAAGGCCTTTAAGCAAGAAAGAGGTGAAGGCTAATGTTTTTCCAGGCTAGCATTTGCCAGCCAAATAATCTGCACAGGATTTGTAAAACCATAGGTGACTGCAAAGGATGCTGAGAGTAAACGCCTGAGGGAGGTTAGATTTACAAAAGTGAAGACAACAGGCTCTGCTTCATTTTTCCTTCTCCTGAGAAGAGCACAGGTGATGTGTCAGCTCCACCACCAAGTGGGCTTTGTACTTGTTTTCATTATTTCCTACTAGCCCCATCTCTTCCACCAATTTCTTCCTATGTGAATGCTTTTGGCTGCCCATTTTTACTTTGATGGCAGGAGTGAGAACAGGCAGTGGGACTGCATCGAAGGAAAAGACTTTGCTGCTGCATTCTGAAGTTCTTTTAATCTCATGGTGGCCTGGTTACCTCCCTGCTCTTTTTTCCCTTTAAGAATTGAGTAATGTTGTCCATGATGGAAATCACAGGTGTGGGTTGGCTTAACACCCCCTCTCTCCTGCCTCCCCCCATGGTTTATGGCTACTTTAGTTAGGCTGGTTTGCCTCTTTTAATATAGCAGGTGGCAGGTGCTGATGGCCTAGACTAAGGAAGTGTAATGTAGCTTTAAACATGATTTAGGCCTTCTAGATATTCCTTAGATTAGCAAAGTGTATTCCCTCTTGCATCAACCTAAAAAATAGTTGAAAACTGGAGCTATAAATATCCATCAATCAGAAGCAAAGCCTGGGAAAACTAAAACCAGGAATTTGATGCTTTTATGCTTTACCCTCAAATGAGCCTTTTTTTCAGCTGGATGTTACTCAGATTCCTCCTCTGGACCAGGTTTCATGGGTTTTACTCATCCCAAATCCTGTTTTGAAAGTAGCTCCAGTACAATTAAGGCATTAATTGACAACGGGCAGATAGCAAGGCACTGCTTGGAACAAATATGTGTGACAGAAGCAAGGTCTTCTGTATCAAGTGTGTCAGCATGCATCTTCTTGATATTTTAACAGTGACTAAGTTAAAATTTGGGGGCCAGAGGGGAAGGGAGGGGTGAATACAAGCCAGTAAACTGTCACAGAGCCTGCCTTGTCTGAGCATATAACAGAGTCCCCCTTACTCTTTCAACCTACTTTGAATTCAGCTGGATTAAAGCGGTGAACAAATATTGTATAATTGTTTGCCAGGAGTATGATGATCTGTGACAATTATAGTATAGGAGAAATGTGCCAAGCTGCCCAGTGAGCTCCCCACCATCTAGCAATTATGCTGGTACAGCACAGAGCGTAACTGAAATGCTGGTTAATGGAACTGTTAATGAGGTAGTTCTAAAACTTTTTCCTACTCTTCTTCTGGGCAGTGTGAGAGGTTCCTAACCATCAGTGGTATGGAGAGGCATTTATAGGAACAGAGAAGAGGGAAGAGGAAGTCTAGAGAAAAAAGTCCAGACATCTGAGCATGGAATCTTCCCTTGAACCTAAACAAAGACATATTATCTTCTTTTCTTTCCTAGAAATTTGGAAGTTTTAGGATGTAGTTACATGAAGCATTTTCTCTATTGGCAACTCTCACCTAAGGAGGCTACTGACCTCTTGGTCCCATGACTGTGCTGCCATATGCCAGCCTCTCAGCTCTGTCGGTGCAGCCATCTGTGGTGCTGTGTGCTGAATAGTTTCCCTGCCAAAGGACACGGAAGGCCACTGACCACCCCCGTGTGCAGCAGCAGATGCTATGTTGAAGAGCTTGACAGGCTTTTCTGGATACAATCATGGCAGCTGATGAGGCAGTGATAGGCCATTCGGGAAAAAAAGCTGAAAGCACCTCTTGGAACTTGGAGTAGAAGCTCTTAGGAGAGCATGGAGTTCTGATTTCTGCTTACAGCTGGGTTATCAATTTTGGAAAGACCACTTTACTTCACAAAACACATTGCAGGAGACTATTTGGGTCTTGCCTACCGCATTTTCAGAAGTGCCAAATAGCACATTGGAATATCCATTGTCTCCTCTTCCTGCCTTCCCAATAAGATCCCTATGAATCGTGCTTGCCCCTTCTCTTCCCCTTTTTCAAGAGGTAGAAACTGCACTGCACTGAGTTCTGTAGATGGGAATGAAAGTTTAAACATGTAAATATTCAGCAAATTTCAATTGCCTGTGGGAAGAAAACCTGCCTGACTATCCTTAATTCCAAGCTTCTGTGCACACACCAGTCTTTTACAACTTCAATGCACTTGTCATAGTGACTGCATTGATTAAACAACACCTGTTTGCTAATAAATATTCTAATTGTCCTGTACTATAAATCAAGGAGGAGAGAGGATTGTAGATCATAGCTTACAGAGCTGTCAAAGGATATGCAAAGTCTTTGATGGCCTCTGAATAATGTTGAGGTATACTTGCATTTTAATTAGAGTAGGGGTCTACTCCTGAGCAAGACAGAAAGCAGTATGTGCCCTAAGGACAGGTACGTGACAGAAGTCTGGGTTCTTAGACAGCAACAGTGAGCAGTGCCAGCAATATCTGGCAGATCAGACGTTTCTAGGATCTCATGTTACTTGTCTGTGAAATCAAATTGAACTGCTGGCTCCCAAGGAACTTATAACGCGAGTAATGTTCCCAGCTAAAATACTGCTTTGTAAACCAAACAGCATTAACTGCATATTAAATCTCCTTCATCGCTACTGCTAGGCATCCCAGCATGCAATTGCTAATTTCAGTTGCATTTATTAGTGGGCTCTTAGGCAATGAAACATTAACTCTCCGATGTCATTTGCCATGCCAGCTGCAAAGTCAATGCAGAATTAGTCACGTTTCTATCAGTGCTTGGTTACTCTACCCCAAGAGATTCTCTTGAACTCAATACCCTTGTTGCCTTTACTAACTAAATCAAAAAGCAAAATTAAAAATGTCTTTTAGCTTCTGACTGGCAATGCAGAAGGCAGACCATGCATGTTTCTGGACCTGCTGTACACCTCCAATCCAAGGCGTATGTGTAGCATGCCTTGAAATTTGACCTTTGCTTCAAATTCATTTGTGGCATGTGGTTGAGTTAGCAGAGGAGTCAAAATGAGTTGCAGCTGGATGATATGGAGGCTAGAGTAGAGGGATTACACAGTTGTGCCCAGTGGTATAGTATGAGAAACGGAAAGGCATTCAGAGTAAATTCAGGAGATTGTCATTAAAATGTCAGAAGTTATACGTTATAGGTACTAACTAGAAAACAGGCTTGTAGAATTATTATGTTAGTAATATGAAGACATGTTTTGAACCATGGACAATGGATTAGTGATAATAATTGTGATGTTAATTCTGGAAAGAGCTGATTATTCACACCTGATGCACATCTGGCATTATCCAAAAGGTAGCTTTATAACTTGCCACAGAAATCTACGTGATCCTGAGCTGATTGAAGGCAAGGCTGATTGATGTAAAACCCGGCAGGCTCTATCTGCAACAGGAAGATGTGGAATCAATATGATAAATGGAGCAATTTCAGAAATGCACTTTTTTTTTTTTTCCCGTTTTCATGAAGGATAACATTTCAGCCTTATGCAGAGAACCTGATTAAACCCTAGACAGTACTTACGTACCATCTAACCCCTAGCATTTTGGAACCTCTATCAGAGTGGTGTGGTTTTGGACTACCATCTCTGGTGCTGAATTTCACCCCTTGGGTTTATGCTACCATACTTTGTGTTGCAAAAATCTGGTGAGAAGTGGGTCTGAATATGACTGTACTCTACCAGTATGCCTCCCTAAAGCTGACTTCTTTACATTTCTTATCTGGTTACATTTAAAGCTGCTGACACTTTTATGTAAAATTTAGTCCCATCTACCTGAAAGAAAAGACCAAATCGAGCTGTGTTCTGCAGAAAATAAACACAGCTCCTGTGGTTTATTTGCCCAGGTGGCCCATGATATTATGTTAGTTGTTGTTGAGCTTTTCCAATTAGCATCCTAGAACAAAAGGTTTATATTGAAATACATGTTTAAGTGCTGAGGATCAGAATCTCCTGTTTAATGCCTTAGCAGGGGATGCTCCATTGGGCAATTTCTTATTTCACAAATTGCATCACTGTCAGTACTGGAGCCTGTAACAGCATGAAGTAATTGGGGTGTCAGAAACTGGTCTTCACACAGCTTCTGTATTTCTTACTGTATTTATGGTTCAGCCCATGAAGATCAAAGTGAACAGAGGTAATGGCAATGTTGGAAACCATTGGAACAACCATCAGAATGACTTCCTGCTTAGCAAAAAAGAGCATAGGGGTTCACCCCCATGGAGTGTAGAACCAAAGGGGTCATCTGCTCTGCTAAATCCCATCCGTACAATCACCTGACCAAACCAAGTTCATCTCATGCACCAGAGCCTACAAAACATCTCCCAGCCTCCTGCAGCAACTGTAGGGTCTGTAGCAAAAGATGAAACATAACATAATGTACATCAGCTCAGGACCTGTCCCTTTCCCTCTGCCTGGCTTTCTCTTCTTTTAAAATCTATCTAACATTTTGTTCTTACTGAGTCTGAAAATGGTAGCTTTCGCTGCATCGTGGCACCAGTACCCAAAGTAGCAATAATCTGTGCTATTCTGCTGAAAAACAATGTGAAGGGGACTAAGCTTAAATATCTCTGAATAAAATCCTAATGCAAAATAATAGTCTTCATCTTCTATAAAGTACTGAACATAAACAAGGTAATATTGGCTTTGATCCAAAAGTCACAAGGTGCTTTAATTACACTGCTTAATGTTCCTGCTGAATTTTCTACATCAGACATCTGTATGGCAGTGTGAGGTCAACCAAGCTAAGGTGGTGGTTCTAACTATGGGGTGAAAAAACTAACCATGACCTGGATTATAAAACGTTGACATTAAGGGTCTGCTGCTCCTTGTAAAGAGCGTGGTTTTGTAATTTAAAGAAATCTGATCTCCTGAAAGTGCCCTGCTGGGCCTGCAGCTGACATCATGTTTGTCTGAGTTTTAACAGATTCAACAGGACTAGCATGATTAAAGCAACTTTCAGCTCCCTGTATTTTTGGAACAGAGCTGTGGAAAAGACACTTGGAGTTAAAGATGACAGCTCCCTGGAGATCTTGACTTCACCAGCTTCATTAGAAATTAAATTATGAAACGTAAAGCTGTAGCTGAAAAGGATCCAGAGTTTATTTGTGATTCCTTGGTTACCTGTGAAAAATCAGTTATTTTTCAGCTGTGCTCATTTAGGATCAGTGTGAAAGGTATGTGCCAGGAGCAAGTCACCACAAAGTAAACTAAGAATGCATTCATAGCCTCTAATTTAACCTGCCGTAACTGGCTGTGCGTGCATTTTTTTAACCAGCTATAAATTCATGGCAGCCACCTCTCAGCAACAAATTTCTGGTGAGACAGGGTAATAAGACATTGTCCTTGCTCTGTACTGATTAAATAAAGAGCAGACTTTCAACTCTGTAACTGACTGTTGACATTTTATCACAGCCTTCATCGAGAAGACTATCTTGGAAGGTCCAGAAGGAAACAAGTGCATTTAATTACCACATATGCAAATAGAACAATTGTGTGTATCAATGAGATAATTCTTATCTACAAAGGTCAGCGGGTAGCTGCCAGCTGCACTGTGTTTGTACAGAGAATGTTATCTATAATGTAGACAGGTATATTTCTGCACGCAGACTTTGAGTGCTGCTTTAAATCCATTTTTTTATTTTGCATTCTTTTAACAATATTGTTTTTCAATAATGTTAGGGGATTTCTGTATCTCTGCCTTTCACTGCAACTGCTTATCTTGATCTGCTTGAACTCCTTATCTTGATCATCACAGTTCCCATCACTACCATTACATTTGGTCAAGAAACCACTCTGGAAAACTACTCTGTTAACTTACAGAAGAGCATTGGCTGTAATTCACCCCTGCGAGGCATTCGGTCTTGCCTGTGTTATTCACCGATGAGATCTCGGCTCAGTCTGAAAATCTGAGTGATGTTCTAGCCTTGCACTGGTCTCTTCATGTGGCAGTGAAATTCTCTTCTTAGAAATCTCTTCAAAATGGTAAAATAGAAATATAATCAGCAAGCCCCTGGCATAAAAACCAGACTGTACTTGCAGAAGTGAAAATAGAAGTAATACAGCCAAAATGACACTACGACAAAATCACCATCCACTGTAAACCTTTAGAAATGGGCTAAATTTCCAACTAAAGATGCTTGAACTTTCTCTCGACTTTAAGACCCTCTGCACACTTCCAGATGTGGGAGGAGGGAGTGGGTTGCCTCTAAACAGTTGGAGGCAGAAGAGCTGAAAGTGACAGGTCCGAAAAATGTTCTGCATGGCTATGGAGACTTGCAGGGAGGACTCCATCCGAAAGGAAGGGAAGCAGCAACGTTAAGGTACATCTTCAGCGCGTGCTTTAGCCTGGGCAAGCCTTGCGGTTATCAGGTTTCCAGTACCGTGCCATGCAGACTGGAAAGGAGGGTGGGTGAAGGTGGGGCAGCTGTAAGCCCTGGGCAACCCTCCAGGAGAGCTCTGGCAGAAGTGGCTGCTGGCGGCCGGCGTTGAATCATTGCACCCTGGCGGCACAGCTCTCTTCAGCCAGCACCGGCCGGTTTGCTGAGCGGCGCTGGTTTTCCTTTGGTAGCTCTGGCTGCGGGAAGGTTGCAGCCACTCACTCCAACTTCCTCCCCAGACAGACAGTCTGTCTGGAGGGCTCCGTGCCAGGGTTCATGCTGGCACCGGGGTTCAGCCCCTAGTCAGGAGGATTTTGTTACTAAGGCTTTTGTAATACTGATGATATTAGTGCTCACAGTACTGGCCTGCTTTTTTTTTGCGGAAGCTGCATTTGTTTGCTCCTACATGAGCAAGTGGAAACAGAAAGGGCTTTTTTTTTCATGTTATGTAGTGAGAAGTGGAGACCAACCCCTAAACCCTTCTCCCTAATGTCCTGACTCACTGTGCCGCTTTACCCGTAGTGGCTGACAGAAACAGAGAACTTGGACCAACGTGTGTTTCTCCTCATTTTGCAAACTGACCAAGTTCCTCTTGCTGATGCGAGGTGGTACGTGTAAGCACACTGTAAGACCAAACTGTTAGCTAATCCTCTGTTCTGGAGTCTGTCTGACAAAGGGGTAGAGTAGTGAGACATTTTCCTTTTGTAATCTGTTTAAGTAAACGAAATGAGATCTCTTTTTGGCCAGTTTTAAAGATCAAGTCATAAAAGCCTGGACTAGTTCTGTTGTATACATTGCCCGTGGAAAGTATCTGCTTCAGCTTTTCTCTTTGTTAATCAGGTCTGAGACCTCCATTAGAGAATAGTTTATTCCCAGCTCTAGTTAATATTTTTCAAATGTGCTGTATTTGTATACATTAATTCTTGTGCTCTCAGCTCTCAAAGATTATCTGAGGACAGGACAGCTAATGTCTACCTGAACCCTGTCAGATTTTTTCCCGATGTCAGAGTAGGGACAGGAAAACTATCTGTAGAAAATAACTTATGAAATTAGTTGTGGTCCTTTCCCTTTTGTAAGACTATTCTTGACTTTGTGGTTTGGTTGTTTTTTTCTGTGAGTAGTGGATGTTTTTAAAGCGGGTTTGTTATTCAGTGCACGTTGCAAGCAAACCTTTTTAAATTCTGATGTCTTTGGGAAGATTGTTCACCTTATGTATTCATTTATTTTAGCAATTTCTGTGATGATTGCTACCTGCACAAACTGTACAGTTTCTGTTCCTTGCCAAGCAAGCAGAAAGTGAGGAAAATGTTTGTGAGATGGTCTTTATCATCTTATCAGGAGTATTTTTAGGGCAGGGCCATAGCAGCTGATGCAGTCAAAAGCTAGCATTGTGTAAACTGGGAGTATTGCCATTGCATTCTTGGCCACTTTGGGTCAGATCTTGCCTTTCCTAGCAGGGATAAGTTTGTATTACCCTCTTTTTCTTCCGCTATTGCCATGGAAAGCAAGGACTTAGGATGTACTTGTGTACAGATCTACCTACTAATGTCTTAAAGGAACGATGGCACCTTAATGATTCGTTCCCTCCCTCTCCTACAGATAAATTCATTTTCAGGCCACCCAGTTTACTACTCTGCTCTCAGTGCACAGCGCTGGCTTGGAGGGGGCACCTGAAGGAAGAGTGGAAGGCTGTTGTTTTCAGCATCAGCGCCTCCTTGGATGTACTTAAGCTGATTGTGAAACTGCACCTCTCATGAGGGCTTTGGACAGGGAGCCTGGCCATGAATGCGTGTATTTCCTTGCAAAATACCCTTGACTTCGGGCATTTCCGTGCAAGCAGGTGCAGGCTACTTTCATGCAGTTCTGCCTGCGCTAATACTTGAACTGGGAGTGCAGGGGGATGAAATACAGAAGGCAGAGCCCCTTCGCTCAGGCACAGCCCCGTGCCAATGCAGCCACGCTGCTTCTAGACCCAGGGTGGCAAGATGGTGTTGCACTGTGTGGCCTTCTCAGTTCAAGCCTCTATCAGCGAGGTGCTCTGTACAACCAAACGGGAAAATTTTCCCCGTCTGAAAGACTTCTTGCAGCAGATCACAGAGGGAGGCTGAGCCCAGACACAGTGATTGAGGCCATCCTTTGTGTGGGAAAGCACACTTCCCATCCTTACCTGACTCTTTTTTTTCCCAGTTCTTAAGAAAATTGAGTATCATGACAGCCCACTTGGAAAGGACCGGAAGAGTGCTTCTGGACAGGGTGTTAAATACTGGCTTGATCAAATACTTTTTTTTTTTTTCACTCCACTTATGTTTTTTGATCACCTGGAGCTTAGAAATCTAGTAAATCAAATATTTCTCCAACTGGTGGTATTAAATTGCATGCAAAACACTGTGGGCATGTGGCCAGAACAATAACAAAGCCACCTTGAAAGTATTTATCTTTGGCAATACTTTACACTTCTCATTGCTGTCTATCTGAATCTTTTCAGTCCATATTAAACCGTCAGTAAATTAAACCTCGCAGGTAAGGTTATCTCTCTCTTCCAATTGGAGAAACCAAAAACCAAAGGGGTTGCAAATAGAACTTGGAGGCCCCTTTGTGTTTTGAGTACTACCCAAGCCCTGGGGCCCACTGACGACAAGGGGGCTGTTCATCGGACATGATACTGTCTAAGGTGAATCTGGCCGGGTGATTTACCCGTCAGCATGAGGCCAGGCTAGAAGGAGATGCCGTGTCTCCCGATTGTTGGTTGTGCACCTCAGTTACGCTGCTGGGTTTTTTCCTTGCTTTAGGAGTAGCATTACTGAAGAGTCAGGCAGTGGTAGTAGCGAAGCAGTACAAATAAGCATTCCCGAGAAGCACTTTGGGGTGTGATCAGATCATACACGCAGAATTTTCTGAAGTACCAATGCCTGATCCAAAGAAAATGCGAGACTCCTTGTATTTACTGCTTTAATAGTTACAACTACCCACAAGTTCATATGACTTCAGTTTTCTTTTCCTCAGAAAAGTGGGATCCCTTTGCTGTTGGCATGGGGTTTTTTTCCCCTTTTTGTCTACCCTGAGCAATTTTGCTCAGCAGCACAAAGGTGGATAGATTTGGAAAGCATAGTTGTGTGGCATATTTATATGATCGGCTTGAACTATGAACTAGGAGAGGAAATCTGAAAGGGAGGATGGGAATTTAAAGACTTGCTACAACAGCTTGAAAATCCCAGGAATTCACATGGGAACCTCACAATGGTCTGAGTTCACATAGGCTTGTGGTGGTGCCAAAATTTCAAGTTAACCAGTAAATTAAAATCAAGACAGGAGTCACATTTTTAATTTTATGGGATTGTGGTAGGGCAGGAACCAGGGGAGATAAAGAAATGATGGAAACACAGTTGTATTTTTTAAAAAAGAGGAAGGAGATGGCCTCAAAGATATTACCTGCAGTAGACTCTGTTGGTAAAATGAACAATTAGGTTATGTAAATCACCACTGCAAACGTGTTGGGGTAATCAAGAACTGGGTAAGACTAGAGAAAACTGGCCTATGCTATAGAGGAACAAAAACATGTACCAGTGGCCCTTACTCACAGAAAGGAACTGTTCCCTAAGGCAACTGAATCTCTAGAAACACCTGTAACAGTTCTACTAAACATAATTACAGTTGTCAGGTGAAAAGAAGATCAGATAATTCCACCATTCAGAACTGAACGTGAGGTCCACTGAGATAAATTAGGTATTTCCAGGTTACTTCAATGGATGCCGGGTCAGTGGGGGAAGAACCTGCTTAGGAACTGACTGTGATATTGCAAAGCACAGAGTGATTCATGGTGGCAGAGCTGCCTTGGGGGGAAAACTGGGAGTTTTGAGGAAATGTGCTGCTTTGTGATGCTGATACATCACCTCCTGTCTTCTCAAGAGTGCATTGACAGAAGATCAAAGAGGAGGAAAGATGGAGCTCAGTGTAGGGGTGCTACAGATCATAAATACATACACGCAGGTATTGTTTTAACTGCGCAGGTTGAATTTACAGGTATTTCAACAACATTTAGATATTTTGAAACCGATTTTTCCTGAATTCTGAATCATAAAATAAATACAAAGATGCACTGCAGATCAGATATCCCAGTGCTCAGGATTGTATATACAAGCTATGCATAAAAGCCTATATACTCTCTGGACAATAACATGCCTATGTGAGGGTTAAATACAAATTTGTTCAATGAAGGAACAGATTTCTCTTACAAACTTCCGGTGACTTCAAAAGAAAGAATTTAAAAATAGGGTAATTCAAACCTAATAACTTGACAATGCCCTTGCTAAGTAATGACCTAAGCATATGAGAAACCTGATGTGCAGGTTATCATGCATCAAGTTGTTGACATGAATCTTGAGAGTCTGGTACATTATTTAAAAAATAATTCAGGAGGGGGGAGATGGGACTATTCTTAAAGAAATAAGCCTTGCAGCAAGCAAGCTTTTTACATTTTAGCCAAACAACCTTTTTGAACATGGCACTGAAGAGAACAAAGGAGCAAGGGTTGTTCCCCACTTTTATTTTATTCTTAACTCCTGATAGATCGGTGAAAGTAGTTTCATCCATGTTTTGAAAGACAGTTGTTTCCTCTAGCCTATTCCAAATGTTTTCTAATGACAATTTTCACAGGTAATTGACTGCTTTCAACCAGCTTAAAAGGGGAAACACAAATGATAATTCAGACTTCATGTGAACCCTGATAAAGTTCTTAATCATAAGATTCCTTGAGATGTGTTCACACAGAGTAAAAAAATCCTCTTGTAAATAGCAGCATAGTTGATATTAACAGTAGTCCTGACTTAAAACTGCTGTGTGTATGAGTGCACACTCGTCTGTGTCCAAAGAGGGTAGAAGAAAGCCTTATTTTTCTTAGTGGTGATATTGTTTAAAACAAATATATGGCTTGGTCTTTTAAGCAGTGCAGACTTAAATCCTAAAAGACAAATTTAGATCCCAGTTTAGGCAAGAGTTTATTTATGACAGCACTTCACAAGTCTTTTTAGAGTAGTCAATAGGACTTTCATATGTATTTTATGATGAGTCAAATCTTTAAGGCTTTTTAATACATGCAATATACTGGGTAGAAGAAAGCCTTATTTTTCTTAGTGGTGATATTGTTTAAAACAAATATATTGCTTGGTCTTTTAAGCAGTGCAGACTTAAATCCTAAAAAACAAATTTAGATCCCAGTTTAGGCAAGAGTTTATTTATGACAGCACTTCACAAGTCTTTTTAGAGTAGTCAATGGGACTTTCATATGTATTTTATGATGAGTCAAATCTTTAAGGCTTTTTAATACATGCAATATACTGGCTAAAAGTCAGCGTCTTTTACAGAGGGATATTCTGA
>KZ506330.1:215596-244415 GCA_002844005.1 Limosa lapponica baueri | reverse complement strand
GCATTAGCAATGTGTTTAATCTATTGGCTTGAGTAGTTCACAGGATTCAACTGCAAAAGTGTAAAACAAATATTTAATGTTACTGGGGGCTTTGTCAATTTTCTAGAATTGGATTTCTCTTTAATATTTCCAGGACTGCTAATACCACTCAGATTGTTTGTCCCTTGCAGTGACATATTGTCACTAGAATTCAAACCTGATTTTTCTGTATTGTTTTGCCTTACTGTCTCTAGCCTGTTTTCTTAATTTACTTGAAACTGTTCCACAGCTGCAGTTAACTAAGTGCCTAAGTAAATGAGCTCAGTTCTGATGGGTGTAGAAGCCACAGTATTTAACCATAAGTCATTGATAATATTAATTGGGAGAAATAGGCAAATAAAATCAAACCTAAATATTAAAGAGTTTTTCCAGTCTTTTAGGCTTTTGAAATACACATTAGCGTATCACTCTTTGAGGAATATCAGCTAATACTGGTAGAGTGCATTAGACTTGTATATTGAAGGTATAAGTTAAAGAAAAACAACTTTTAAAATGGAGAGAATTACACACTAATATTTTTATTTGTGTGCCTGAGAAATTGTGATAAACTGTTTTTCATTACTTTGGCATCTGTTCATATTATCTGTAATGTCCAAATTATTGGATATTGTGGAACATACCAGTTTCTGAAGACTCTATTACCAAAAAAAAATAATCTGAAATTCTCATTTAGTAACTCTTGAACTCAGCTAGCATATCAAGCCAGAGTGGAGCTGATTGATCTTACCAGTAGCTATTGTAAAATACAGTAATGCTCAAACTTTTTTTTTTTTGAGAGAAAAGTTATAAAGATTAACATATTTCTGAATGCTTTTAGGTAAGTTATTCTGAAGATGAGTTATTGCATTTACAGAGAAATAAATATATATTGCCACTTAACAGTCCTTGTTTCCACTATATTTACTGAATATTTGAGAGTCTTTTCCATACTGCAAGAGGTCTGATCATAGGAATCAAGGAATTCAGTTAAATTAGTCTGCATGGGTTTTCATCACGCTATTTTGCATATGAGTAAGGGAGACCTAGGTATGATTCTCAGAAACTGTTGTTATCTTGGGATGGTTCTTCTCCAAAAGCCTTGGTTGACTTCTCTGTCAGAGTGAGACCTAGATAGACTCAGACAAATAGCCTATATATAATCTCTGTTTCAGAGTTTTATTCTTATTGATCATTTATGTCTGTGCTTTAGATACTCTGCATCATCCTACTCTACTTCTGAGAGGCTACTTGTCTCCATAAATAACATAAGTAGGTTAGGCAACTTGTTTTGGTCTTTTTGCATTACACGTAAGTGAAATGTCTCAGCTAACAAAGAATAAACAATACAGATTGTTATACAAATCTACCTATATTTTAAATGCAACTGATCAAGTAATTTCAATTAAACCTGTTGAATGTGTGTTGAAATCAAGACTGCTGTATGTTGTGTTAATGAAAGCTGAATTTTTTGTGTGTGTATATGGATATATAGGGCAAGAACACCATTTAGTATGAAACAAAATTATTCTAATCCACTTTGATACTGGATTTATACTTGATTCCTAGGATTTAACTTTATCTAAAATGGACTTCAGTCACTGTCTATAAAATACATGGTATATTGTTTACACTAGAATTATTTTTGGCCTCTTTGGAAGTCTCATAACCCATACTATTAATAGCAATAAAATAAGAATTTATTTAAGGTTTTGCTGAACTTTTATTGCATTAAAAACATTACTAGAAATTCCTTTGCATATAGAGATAGTCTTTGACCTTCTTTTTCGGTTACATTAAATTACATTTTTAGTTATGAAATTGTTATATGAAAAAAAAAAGTGTGGCTCAAGCGGTACTCATAAAATGTGCTGAATGAATCTTTAGATGCTTTACCAGAAAGTAGAACAATATAGTTATTGAAAGGGCCAGCACTCACAGAAGTGTAAACTGTATTCTCTGTGTACTGATTTGGACTGAATATACCTGCAGGTGAAATTAGTCAGATTTATAATTGAGTTGGACTGTTTTATCTTAGAGTGATGCTTTAGCAGGGGATGGTTTGTTAGCACTGCTTTCTTAGACACAGTTTACAATCTATTCATTAGAGTCAGCACACCGAGCAGGTCCTCTTTGCCTGGTTTGTCTGAAATTGTGTTCTGATATTTAAGCAACATGGTCACGAGACAAAACGATACCCAAGTGGTATCGCGTGTGCAATGAATGAAGTTGAAAATCTGTTTTCAGAGGTACAGATAATTAACAGGAGGCAAATTACTTCACTGGAGTCAGGCATGGAAAACACCTAGTCCAGCTTTTTGCCAGTACATCTGTTGTGTTTTATCCATAATATTTTAAAATTTTTTACTTGATAGAGCTTACAGTGTTTCTTTGGAATATTTCTGTGGCTTATTTTACTAACCATAAGCTTTTTTTGTACAGCCCTCCATAGGTCCATTCCATGCTTAACTGTATCTCTCACTGTTCTTGTAAATAATTCTGCCTTATTTCATGGCTCAAGACCTTTATTTAAAGGCCTTTATTTACTACTTCAGTGGACATTATAATTATGAAAAAAATTTGGAATCTACCATTTTGAACATACTTTAGTAAATATTATTGAAACAGCTAGTATGTTGGTATACTTTTATATGTATTTATGTGTGTGTATATATGTAAATGTTTTTATATATGTAAATACATTATAATATAAACATGGCACTTTATATGAAGTTTCTCTAGATGTTTGTTCTTTTAACCACTCTCTATAAACGAGGTTTTGCAAATAATTTGATTTCTCAGGACCTTAGAAAAGTGAAATCCTTGTAGCTTGCATTTCAGAAAAAAAAGACAGCACAGAAAGCGAAAAGTATCCATTGTTATGCATGCAATCATTGCTGGGTTAAAAAGAAGTCACTTACCAAAAAGTTTAGAAAAGAAAATAGTACATTATAGTTCTATGTCACCTAGAGTTAGAATTGCAAATTTTTAAGCTGTCCTTTAGATTTCAAATTTATCTTGAATACACCACAGTATATAGGTTAAAAATCTTGAACTTGTGGATCTGAAATTTTAGCCACAGTCTTTACATTTCTGTTCTCAAAGGTGCAGACTGAAAAGACGAGAGGGAGTAGATGCAAAAGCTGCAACATGGGAAACGGTATAAAGGAAAACATTTTCACCATAAGGATATGGAGCAGGTTGCCCAAAGAGGTTGTGGAATCTCTATCCTTGGATATATTAAAAGCCCAATTGAACATGGCCCTGAGCATCTGATCTAGTTAGATCTGCTTTGAGACCTGACCTCCAGAGGTCCCTTCCAACCTACATTATTCTGACTCTGTGGATTGTACTAATACAACAAACAGGGCAATTTCACTGGCTCAACCAATAACCTGCTACTATCCACTGCATTTTCTTGCTAATATGTTCTTTGATAAAACCCATGCCAGCTACCACTCTCCCAGACTACATCTAGGCATGATTTGGAACACAGCACAAGCCAGAAACTCTTCCAGTTGGCAGTATGGATGGGGTCAAACTTCTCTGAACAACGAAGAGAAGACATAATAGCCATATATCGAGCTAGGCCATGACTCTCTACCTCAGGACCAGAGCAAGGTCCCTGGTTTGTTTCATTTAGCTATACATATGCAGCCTCAGAGGCAGATGAGGAAACAAGCTAAAGAAGTAACAAGCTATAAAATATATAGTTAGCAAGAATGGGAAACAATGACAGTGAATGATTTAAACAGTGTGATCGTTAATAGAACAGATATATTAAAATTCTCACAGTTTAGAAATAGAACATGATGCTTTTGAACTAAGTCATAGCTTGTATATCAAAACATGAAAAATAGATCATTTGCTGTTCAGCACTTTTGAGGTTTTTAAAATATAGATGAGGTCATAGAAAGTCCCAAGGAATGAAAACGAAAGGTCCAAAGGACACCTGTTCTCAGTGTAAATCAGTCTGTCAGTGTGCAGCAGTTTATCAGTCCATTAAAACAGTAGGTCAAATTATTCAGTTATGTTCGATACATATGAGCTTAATTAAAGATGATTCTGAAATTTCTATAACAGATTCTATGATAAGCATTTACTAAAGCTAACTAATGAGTTGTACATTATTACAACTGCTTTGGGTAAGTTCTAACCCTTCATCAATAACCATAGTCAGAATGCTTGAATGAAATACATATATGCTAAGAGACATTAGAAATGTAGGATTTCTATCAGAACAATTATATTACCAAAATGATTCAAAATAATCCTTAAAGTCAAAAAAGAGCCCCTTTCAAGTTAACAACTAAACAAGAAGTGCAAAAAGAATCTCCTATAAATGATAGCTAACATGCTTCAATGAGAATTCATCACAAAGTGACTACCCACACTCATTCCTTCGGCAACTTGTCTACTCCCTCTCGTCCTTTCACTCTGCACCTTTGAGAACAGCCTGTCTCCTTCTTTTCTATAGCCTCCTGTGATGTAGTTTTACACATCAAGAAGACCTTGCCTTAGCTTTCTCTTCATAAGGCTGGTCAAATCTAATTCACCTAGCCTTTTGTTATATATCATTTTCTCCAGGTTCCTAATCATTGTGGTGGACTTGCTACAGTATGTCCATGTCTTTCTTATATTGGTAAGGTCAAAACTTTAGACAGTACTCCAGATGCAATCTCACAAGTGCCATTCAGAGTAAGTGAATTGCTTCCTTTGACCTGCTGGGTATTCTCTTAGTGATGCAGACCAGAATGCTGCCAGCCTTCTTTGCTGCTAGTGCACACTGATGATTGATGTTCAGCTGCTTTTTCACCAGGACCACCAGGGTTTTTTCATGCAAGGCTGCTTCCCAGGCAATAGATCTATAGCCTGTATTGTTGCATAGGTTTATTCTGTCACAGGTATAAGTTTGCTGTTCTAAAATTCAGCGTCCTAACTTTACTGTTTGCCTGACCCATATCCCTCAGGGCTGCAAACTCCACCAGTACATGATCTCTTCAATGATCTTTTCGTCTTTCATGTCTTTTGAACTAACTTCTAGGAGGATTTGCTGCATAACCATCCCAGGGACTTAGACTGAACTGAGTTCCTTGAGTCCTCCTGCTTGCCCTTCTTGAAGTATAGATGTAGCTTGAGACTCTGGTTCACGCTGTTAAATATTAATGCAATTAGTCAAAGTTGCAGCAGAGTAATTTTAATTATTCTCATATAAGGAAGTAACACAATGGGTGGTATAACTTGGAGACTGATTACATGATATAGGAAAAAGAGAGGTGTTTTTGGTTCTGCTTCTTCAGTTTATACTTCCTTTCATACATAAATGTGTAGTACCATATGTTCAATTTAAGTTCTGGTATAACAGTAGTTTTTGTGATGTCTGCACTGATATATGCAACAGATTTTATTAAAATCTGTTAATAATGAGCACACTGCTGACAGGCCAGCAGTGCCCCATTTTCCCCCCTTACATTTCCAGATGAGTTTTTGTGAAAATGTATCCAATCTTATCTCAGTTTTAAGGTCACATTTAGCACCTGAATAATTCAGAGAACAAAGTGTTGAGGGTTTAAAAAATAACAGCTCTGAACAATTTTGTGTTGTCTCTTCTAGAAAGGGTTTGATGCTATATCTCTTTGCCAGAATATTTGTATTAGGTGCACCTCTAACTGTAACAAGGCTTATACTAGCAGAAGAGTACGGGTTTCTTTGATACAGTTTATACTGATTTCACAAATGAGCCAAGATATAGTAACAAAGAGTATTTCGCTGATTGAAATTATACTAGAGCTTTTGCCAGTATAAAAAAATAACTAAAAGTTACACTGTCATATGGTCTTATAAACTGACGGGGATATCTCATATAGATCTCTGTGAAAAATGCAGTTTGTTTTGAATGCCCTTTCAGATTTAATATAAGTTATCTTTCTAATTGCTGATGATTGTTTAAAGAAATCAGATCGGTACCTGGATGCAACAGATATTGAAAAAAAAATAGCTGTGTGATCAGTGAAGCTCGTGAAAGGAAAGATTACATTGACATTTTGATTGGCTTTTTTGTATATTGGAACTCTGAATTAGCTCTGATGCTATTTAAATCCTGTCTAATTTGATGGCCACTTCCATGTTGCAGAAAAAACCCACTTGAAATAAATTGTATCCTTCCTTTTTTCTCATTCCTTCTTGTTACATGCCTGAAATGTACTGTACTTCTACTTTTTCTTGTTACTTCTTTCTAGATAGTATAAGGCAAATTAATAACAGGAATGTACTTTTGTTATGGTGCAATGTAGTTATGAAGTATGCTGGATGCCGAAGAAGAGATGGTTTTAGTATTTTCTAAGAAGCTTTGATGTGCTGAGAAATTAACAGGATGTTGGAAAATCAGGACTGCAAAATAATCATTGAAGAATTGTGCAACTTTTTATTAGTCGTAACTCATCTTACTCAGAATATGGACTTTATCTATAGGAGTTAATGAGATTGGAATCAGATCCAGTGTTGCTTTTTCCAATGTCGATGTACTTCACGTGTTTTTTATTTTCTTTTTCAAACAGAAAAATCACTAGTGAAAGGTTAAATGTGCTCCAGAAAATTTAAGTTTTGGATGACGTTTCTGTTATTTCCATAGCAGAAACCACATTTATTATGAACATTTTAGGAAAGGATGAAAAGAGATATATCTCTCATGAGATTGAATCTATCTGAGAAATTCCTCTCTCTCTCCTTTGTGCATAGAAGCAGCTGGGCCAGCTAGCTTAGGCTAATTTTCAGAAGGCCCAGTTTAGGCAGCAGCGTTACTCCTCCTTAATTTCTAAAGGGTTAAATGGTGAAAGAATTCCAGCGTGGAGCACTAATTCTTTCATAATGAGATATTAAACACGTTTCCTATATAATGTAGAATTGCTCTTTCAGTTTTAGGATATGGATTGTGATAGCTACATAGAGTGTCACTTTTTATTTTGGGTAGCTGCAACGGATGATATGAATTAGATAGGATCATTCATAGTACTATATGTGGCAGAACTTAATGCTTTTTATTTAATAATTTATTAGCTCTGCATGCCCCTTGTTGAAAGACATCTTTTTTTTACACTGCTTACAAATTATTCTGCATCTGTAGATTCTGACTACATTGTGTTTTTAACTTCAGGATTTGACTTAGTCTTCTCTGATCCTTCCATTGGGTAAGATCCAGTTCTATTACTCTAAACAGTATTACTGGTACCTGAAACCCTTGTTTAACAATGTAAAACTTGTGCTTTACTCTGTGGTGCTGGTGTTGAAATAAATATATTTAAAGAATTTAAATAGATTTAAATTCTGAATCATAGCCTGATTTGTATCAGCTCCCAAGTACTTTCAGCCACATCACAGTTATGTCAGCCTTTTAATACTTTGTATATGTTATTTGTAATTCATATGGTAGCTATGAAAACTGCCTGTTTCTTTTTTCAAATGTGTAAATTTATAATGAATGTGATCTTTGATTGTTAAAAATACTAATGAAACATTGAAATGAAGTATGAAAGCAATGACTGATATGGAAAATGTTATTAATTGTATTGCGCTTTCATAAATATAATGTGTATTTCCAGTAAAAATATCTCTTGCTATTTGAAATGCCTGATCCAATCTTACATTCATTTAATCTGATTACACCATGTGTAAATATATTTAATTTATTTAATTTAACTATTGGTGACCTGTGATGGGGAGCTCTGTTATCACCATCTTCTCCATTGCTGTTGTCTTCTCTCAAGGCATTCAGTTCAACAGCTCTTGTATACTCAGGATTTCCCGCGTTGCAAGTGACCATTTGAAAAATTATAAACTTAATTTAGTATAGTACATTTTTTTTGAGGATATTGTTGTCCTTACTTCTATGTCATATCTGCCAGTTATCTGATTTAGTCTAGAGCAACTGAATCAAGACTGTGGTGAACCTCAGGATGCCTGAAGACATCTCAATTTACATATGTTGAAGTGCATATTGTTCTGAAAGACAAGCTGCTAGGAATATGACATTTTAGTTTGTAATCTAAATGAACTCTTCAGTGTCTTCTAGTGATGGCTTTTTGTTTGCTCTCTCTAATAGGGACTGTGAATATACTACTGGACTTCTCTAATTTATAAACCCTTTGCCATGAGTGAAGTCATTTCTGCATCTAAGTGACATAATGACTTGGAGGAACAGAGCTTTAGGCCTGCATCCTGCAAAGGTTTTTGCACATATTTAATGTAACACATTGAGAAGCCTGACAGAAGCTAATAGACATGTACATATCGTAGAATCAAAGAATTGGAAGGGACCCCAGGTTGGAAGGGACCTTTCAGATCTAGTCCAATGATTAACCTATACATGCATATACTTGCTTTCATTTTTCTAAAGAATTGTTTGGGACTTTGGTATTCTATGGGACTGCCACACAGGGTGTAAGAATAGTCATTTGTATTTAAACAGTCTTTTAATTTTTCCATTTAAGGATTTTATTGTTGCAGGCTGAGACAATTTGCAATAAAATACATATTCATACTACAAGGGGCTATCTTCTACGTAATCTATTAAAACAGTGCTCTGTAAAGAAAGAAGCAATAAATTACTCATATTTCTTGCACAATTCAGAATATTAACCCTGAATGGGTGGTTATATGATCTTTATTCTTTATTGGCACATATGTACATGCTTCCTATTAAACTTTTGGAGGATACATTTGGAAATGAAAGGATATAATTATTTAGTGGCTGCTGAAGATCATAATTTTTACTTTACATGTTGGTGATGATTGATTCTTTTTGTAATTTTCTGATGAATTATTTCTGTTTCTGCCTAATCAGCAGGCATACTGTGAAATATAATTGCACTTGAAGGAAAATTATCGTCTCATGAGATGAGTAAGTTTGATGATTAAATTACGTAGAATAAAGTAATAACATTCACATACCCGACTAGGATGACATACTCATTCTTTGTTGTGCTTTGTTGACCTTTATAAAAACAGAGAGTCTTTTTAGAAACAATTAAATGTATTTCAAGACAGACTATATGAAAAGAAATTTGAAGACTCCTAAATAAGACATAGTTTCTTGGGCATCATCATTTTAGTATTTAGTATCAGTGTATCATGAATGTCTATGGCAACATCCCAAGTTAACTGGAGGAGTTAAAATCCTCCTCATTTAGATGTCATTTGTTGATTAGTGGTTTAGAAACTGGGTGCAAAGGGAAGACTGAGCAGGAATGCTGCAAGTAGAGGACAGCAAGTGCTATTATATACAAGGTGATGGTAACTGACAAGGTGCACTCAAGCACTCAGTTCCCGCTGACTATATGAGCTGCCCGTCTCTCCATAGGAAAATTTAGTTTTAGAATGGAGAAAATATGTGCCGTGTCACCTCTTGAACTTCAAGTAGCCTTTTACATCTTTTGAAGTCTGCATGAGTTTGAAATACAGTCATGCTTACAAAAGCCCAAAATTTTTAAGACAAGGGAGACTTATATTTGCTTTACAAGTAGTAGATATTTGAGAATAAGTAGGCCAAACAGCTGCCTAGGTATATGTCAAGAGACCCTGTTATTAAAAACTGTGAAATTATGTTTTGCTGGGTTTAGTGGAGCTCATTTTAAAAGGTAAACTTCAGCTTTAATGAGTGGCACCTTATATTGATTTCTCAACTTTTCTAACAAATCTGAGCTCTTCAGAGTTACAGCTTCCATTTGACAGCCTACACTATAGATTAAGTGCAAAATCATGCAAATATGAGCCACAAATAAATAACAAAAAAAAGGTTAGCCTTTGGCATGCATGGCTGATATCTCATGAGAAATTTCTCGAAAATTGCTTCTAGTATAGATTGTCACCAAGATTGAAGTGCATGGTACCAAATCCCTCTGGTCTAAATAGTCATTTTTACCTCAGTGCAGTGTTTGGCAGCATCTTGGTAGAAAGAGTTCAGAAAAAACTTCCTTTCTGAAAAAAACTAATCTATTAGAACAACTCCCTATAATTTTCAAAATGGAATTTGGAGTTGGAACTTTCTTTGGCTGGTGGACTTTGATGCTGAGTCTTAGAAGGGGATTTTGTATCATTTCCAAGCAATGCTGTGGGATGTGAAGGAGAATAAACTTGACTAAATGGACAGAATTAGTATGTTGAGTGCAGTGCAGCTTTGCTTAAATGAATAATTCTGTAGTCATATTTTAACACAGAATCAAATATGGATAGCCAGATGTTTAGCCAGTGTAAGTCACTGAAGGCAGTAGCACATTGTCAGTTTCTACATAATTTATATATGTTTGTGTATATGTGAAATAAATACAGCAATCAGGTTTGTATTTTGAACTTCATTGAGAGCAATTGGTTTCCTTACAAATTACAAATTCTTTCTTTGCTTTTCTGAATTCAATACAAAGGAAATTAGAATAAACTCTTGAGGTCTATGGTATTGTTGGGTACTCCTTGAATTTAAGGACCATAAATCCAAAAGACAATGTCTGAATTCTAAACAATCCAAATATAAACAAATGTATGTTTTTATCTTTTTAAAATAGTAAGATTACCTCACTTACCATATTTATTACCATATTGCAGAAGTGTAGGTCAAAGGAAGTGACAGTGGTAGATTTCCTAGCTGTGGGTCACCCTGTATTCGAAGTTTAAAAACGTGACATTTCCCTTCCATTTGGTAGAGAAATAAGGGTAAATGTCTTGCAAAAACAAAGCAGGGCATATTATAATTTCAACTTCAAGTTATGTTGCGGAAATTATTTGGGACTTGTTTTAGTGCCTTTCTTTTCTCCATAGAAATTATAGTCAACTTTAAAGTCCTGCTTACAGTGACAGTAGATCCTCATTTTACATAACTCTTCCAGTAAATGACAAAAATTAATTGTGGGTAAAGCTTGTACACTTTATCTTTGTTCTTTATAATGCTTGTCTGTTGTCTGACTTGATTTGTGTGAAAGCTCAGGCATGATGTGTTGTGCAAAAAAGGAAGAAAGGCAGAAAAAAAGTGTCCTCAAACCTTTCAGCCAATTATTGACATGCTTCATTCAAAGACATGATTGTTCACACTTACAGCTGCTTCTGTCTAGTATCATCCTGGAGCACAGCGGGAGTTGCTAGAAATTGGGATAATGATTATAATGAATTTTCTCCTTTTAACATACGCATTAACAATGGTGTTTCCCTGGCACTCACAAATGGTTATTGCTAATCTCATAAAATATGCTTAAAAAAAATTTACATATGTATTATATACCCAATGTTTTATTTATAGATTGACACCCACTGTTGGGCTTTTAGATTGGGATTATACATCTTCACAACTATAATTATCATTTATACAGTTTAAGTGATGTCAGTAAGTTTCATTAATATCTCATGTATAGGGTTAAAATAGGTGCGGGAGCTGAGAAAATTTATACTGTGTGTTTTAAAGATGAAAACAACAACAGTTGTATTTATGTGCTAGTATGTTCCTGCTCGCCAACAAGTTCTGTAGATAATCTGAGTTAGAATTTCCTAAATAGATGTGAAGTCATGTGCATGCATATATCAGTAAAACCCTCCTCATCCTCTTCTAATAAGTGTGGTATGAGCAAAAAGACAGGCTTTATGCTGAAATTAATCTACACCTAATACAATATGCAGTACCTATTTTTTGCCCACATAATGTAGATTTGAAAGCTACTGGAAATGTCGATATCCTTTGGTATATCCTTTGGTATGTCTAGTGCTTAGCAATTAGCAAATCAGTTATAATAATGTAGAAACTGTGTGGTCTCTTAATTTTATAAAATACATGATTTCTCTATAAATCCTCAATCTCAAAAGTAAAAATCTTTTCTCCTTCCTATTTCCTGTACACTTACTGATCAGGGTAACACTTTTAATTATGTAGTTTTACTGGTAATATTGTCTCTCAATATTGTAAATGATACCCCCATCCCCCCTGAAATCCTGGGCTCAGCCTGTGCTAGTTCAGCATCATGTCATGGACTGTGATAGCCTGGTCTTGTTTGTTATTCCTGTGGCAGAAAGTATGGCCTTGAAGGGACACAAGGAAGCTGTTGATGCCTTCTTGGGAAGCTTGTGTTGGCTGCTGCATACAAATGAGGGAAGGACAGTCCCTGTTTTAAAGAACATTGATAGATAGGAGTATGCCAGGAGATGTAATGGTTCACAATAATAATACGTGGAGTACTCCTTTATTCTGGTCCCTTTCACCAAAATAAATAAATTTAAAAACTTCTGCAAGTTGCAAAAACTTTTGCAGATGTCTTCAGGTATGGAGAAGTGTAGATTTTCTATTTCCATGTTGGGTTGGCATTATTCTACAGCTAGAAATATCAGAAAGCTTCGATTAAAATAGGGAAGTTCTGTTAAAGTTCTGATTCTACTTATCTCTTTAATCTTTAAATGGCAGTCACTTCTAAGACCCACAATGATACCAGGATGTTTTGACTTTGTTAATTCTATAACTCATGAAAGTTTGTCAGATTAGAATAATGAGAATGGTAACTTTGCACAGGTTCAGCCAAAGTCTGCAGACTCATCTTTTTCTACAGAGATTAGATTTCCCACACTGTTTTAAGTGAATATGTCACTGTGGACAGGTGGCCTTTTAGGAGTGTGATTTACAGCATAGAATGTCAGAAGAGATTGAACCCTGGAGGAAAAAAGGATGGCAGCTCCTGTAAGCTGGAGATACCACATAGTACATGGAACATAGATGCTTTGTGGCTAATATATGTATTGCTTGGGTTACTTCTCTAGAATGAAATACCTAGAGCTGCTGATGTGAAAAGCTGAAGAACAGCAAATTGATTTTTTGCTTTCAATACATTGGAATGTTTCTGGAACTAATTAAATCAAAAAGCTCTACTCTGGGTTTTGGGGTTTTTTTGTTTGGTTTGGGTTTTGGTTTTTTTATACGCCTTGTGCCTGCTCTTGATAATGCTTGTAACAAGAACTGTCCTGCTAACTATTTCGTGTTTATTGAATGAAAGAAGGCTCAGGGAAGAGGACATAGCAGGACAGTGGTGCTGAGGGAAATAATGTCAGGTTTGAAAAATATACATTACTATAATGACTATGCAGGAAGACCTTTAAAAGAACCTAGACCATAGTAAAAACCATGAACTTTTGAAAGCAGAATAGGTTTTAAAAGGCAAGAAAGCAGAAGGGCATAAGGAGTTCTCCCCGTGTTTGCATAACTTGAATCCAGCTGAAGCCATACATCTTCAAAGAGCTCTTTTAATACAGAAGTGCCTTAATTTTGCAAGAGGTGAGTCTGTTCCTATTCACACCTATGAATATGCAGAGAAAGGAAATCTAATTCTAGCGTGTGCTTGGGGTTATCAGTGTTTGAAAGCTCTCTCAGGGTGTTCATGGATGAAATGGAACCCCCTCAAGCGGAAATTCTAGTGGTAAATGAGCTTCTTTTGTTAGTGAGAAAGCAGAAATATCTGCAACAGAGATTCTGATTTGTGTTGGCTGCTGGAGAGTAAGTCCTCTGGTGACAGCTGGGTTGGGATTCACCTCATCTAGTCCTAAACACCTCCACCTAAGGTAGCAGAAGTAGAGTAACAGTAGGTTTCCTCTGTAGTCTGCTATGCATGCTTTAGCTCACAGTTCTCCAGACCTTTTTTGTGTTTGTTTTAGGTTGAAGGCTTCATTCCATGGAATTCATTTAGGATGAAGTAAGGTCCATTCTAGAAGTGCCTGTACTGTAGAAGTTTAATGAAGGAAAGTTCTTGTGGTGAGGCAAGTAGATGGCTCAAAATGTTGAAATGTTTTCTCCCAGTAGAATTTGCAGCTATTAATGCTGGAGCTTAAGACTTTTTTTGGGGGAAGGTGGAAGGATTATGTACAATACAGCTCTTCTAGAAGATAGTCAGCCCTGTTAATAAAGCTATACCACTTAATCTGGTAGCAGCTATTTCTTCATGGCACTGAATAAGCAGACTTCTTGGAGCCAGACCAGCAAAGAGCTATCATATTATTTGCTAGATTTACCATCTTACTAGTAGTTGATGAATACATCTAGTAAGGTGTTGCAATTAAGATACTGTTGCCTGGAAAGGAAGTAAAGTAGACTGCTGCAAAGTAAGATAGACTGCTGCTGAAGATATTGTAAGGCAGGATATTATGCTCTTTATTGCAGCATTTCCCTGATTTCTTGGCTGTTTTAATACTGTTTTAATTACTAACAATTTTCTTGTTTTCATGAATTCTAGCAGTTTTTATGGGCAGTATTATTCAGCACCTTGGAGGTGGCATTTATTTTTCCCAGGTTTCTAGGGTTGTGGGATTTTTTTCTATATATTTTTAATTAAGAATTGCCCCAGTCTGGCCCTTGATGATCTGATTGATCAATTGGGAGAAAGATGAAAGAAGAGTATCTCTAAGAATAGAATTAGACTGACTTATCTGTGTGATGTTCTGAATCTTGCTAATCTTGTTAATTACAGGGCATTTTAGATTTTCGTCTTATTAGACTTCACAAATTTGTATTTTTATCTGCAGTGTGTCTGACTTTAGCATTAACTTTGAAGTGAATGGTTGTCAAATTCGTTACTTTCTCTGGACTCTTCTTGTAAGATAAGTTTAGTTTAAGACCTGAAACGTCTCCCCTATCATCACAACTTAATTCAAAGAACAAATCAGTAATAGTAGGTAATTACTTTACATTTTGTTTTGCATTCAGTATCACAGGAAATTATTTCATGTGTATTATTTTGCGAGTAGAGAAAGACAGCGACCTCAACTGCAGTGAGCATTCTTCATTCCCAGAGGTACCTGTGTTCTGTATTTCAGTGTTGCACCTACTAGGTCTTCCTTTAGAGTGAAATATGCAAAAATCCTCTTTTTGTATTTGAGGAATATGAGTGCTTCTGAGGGTACTTACTGCTGTGCTTTCTTAATGTTTACATTTTTTAATTTGAATCCTTGTACTGTAGTTAAGGTGAAGGATTTTAATATAGTCTCATATTTTCCCATTATATTCCTTGTACTCGAATTCCTGGCATGTGGTTATTATTGCAGTTAAGAATGGGTTAGAACTGAACTGGCGGTTTCCTTTTGAAAGTCTATTGCATTGAAGAGACTATGAATTAGAGATGTGTCCAGTTGATTTAAGGCATTAATAGGAAACTGTCAGTCCTCAGGGGCTGGAGATATTTCTAAGCAGAAGCTTGACAGACTAGATTAGAGATAATTGTCTTCCTTATTCTGACAAAGTTCAGTGAGAAAGTTTCTCATTTGATAGTTTGCCGTTGTCACAAAATACATTGGACAGCAATTTCATATTAACTTGGAGTCCTATTAGCAAAAGGTAGGGATACAAAGCTGGAACTTTCCTTCACAGTACATGTGATAAATGGATGTATTCCTCAGAGATATCAAGAAGGTCACGATCTAATAACATTAAATTAGTGAAGGGAGAAAATAAGCATATAAGTCACCAATTACCTAGTTAAATTAAAGACAAGCTACTGGTATATAGAAAAAGTAAGGAAACGAGATATTTTCATTTATTATACTGACTTCAATAAACGGTCAATTAATCTCAAGAATGATAAAATCACTAAAGTGGAACATACAAGAGGCCTTGCTCAGTGATGTGTATTTCATTTTAACTCAGTTCAAATATAGGCTACTTTGTGACTGATAACTCTGTCAGTTTGCGATTAGAGACAGATATATCATTGCATACTTAGAACGTGAAACCTAGCTAGTCATAGGAAAAACAAACATTATAGATTAGGGCTGACCAATATGCTGCTGAAGAAAAAAAGACAAGACCCCAACAACCTCCAAACCTGTCAGCATCTTGAACAATTTTTTTTGTTTTCTAGCAAATATTAAAGTGCAAGGGGTAACCAATTTACTGGCAATATTCAACTGAACCTTTGAGAAATGGCTTTTCTCTTGACTTGCACTCCAGTGAATTTATATAGAAATATGAATGAGTTTGAAATTCTGCTGCTTCACTCGTAAAGGTAAATTCAGACTTCTGGGTAATCAATGCCAAATATCTTTCAAGGAATGTGAGATACTAGCACTGAAAATTGATAAAGTCAGTGTTGAAATATTACAAATATTCAGCTTTGAGTCATGAAAGAGGCAAATATTACTTAGGTTCTGATGTAGATATAGAACTAGATTGGACTGATTCCTTTCTGGTTCAAAGGCTTCATATAGTGTTATTTTACTTTCAAGCAGTTCCTCTCCTTAAACGAGTTAGTTATCCGAATGACTAACCAGGAGGTTATATATAAGCTAAATATTTTGTTCCCATTATGTATAAAAATACGCAGTATCTGCATAATCTACAAAGTCTTACCTTTAATTTTTTGTGTACAATTATGAGTTTTGCCCATAGAGTGAGTTGAAAATACCAGCTATTTTATAATATATATGGTCATGTGATTTGTCATGTGAGAAACAGCAGGGGAAGCTTGCATCTGGCCTAACATCTGATGCTCTTGCATCTGGTCTGCCAAGGAATGATAGAAAATGTGTATTTAGAAGAATCCTGGTTCTCTCATATTCCCTGTGTCCAGTACGCGTTGTCAATTTTTTGGAGAAAAGTTAATGTTGCCTTCAGAGCAAGTGAGCGGTCGTGCCATTACAGCAAAGGGTAGTTATCAACTCTGTGTGCAGTAAAAGTTTAGAGAGAGGAAATAATCTGATAACAGGGGCATTATCCTCAGTTTTGAAAGACTTTGAAGTCAGTTACCTGCTTCACATCTGACTGTAAGCAAATTGTGTTGGGGCTGTAGCCACATAGGTTCCAAATGACACGTTTAGCTTCTCAGCAGCTCTCAGCTGCTATAGGTAAATTGCAGAGGCGTCTGGGTATCTGCTCGAAGCAGAGCCGTGCCCATTAAATCCCATCCAGTCCCAGAGCCAAAGTATTTCTCCCTTTCTTACACCTATGATCTGTTAGGCGTTCGAACCCTTTAGCAAAAAGGTTCACTCTTGGTTTGAATTATTCTGCAAAAGTCTTGAGTATCTACTGGAATAGGGAATGATGTTTAGGTCAGAGGAGTGCCCCAATCACTGATCTATGCTGTCATTCTACTTCTCTTACTGACAGAGCATATTTGGCACACGAGTATAGCAACTTCAGCTGTAAGGCTAGAGAACCCTGTTTTGTAAGCTTTTGTGGCCTTATTACAGGCACGCGAAAATGAAGTGGTGCAGTACTCAGCATTGCATCATGTGTGTCTTCATCTGACTAGCCTTTCTGAATTTCACTTCCATTTACGAAAGTGAGGACACGGTTCAAACCTCGTTCATTGCACTACTGATGCTGCCACTGAATACAGTGGGCTTTTGATAAGAGCTTTGATTCCCTCACTCTAGCTTAAGTCCTGGTGCGTTACACAGGAGTTTGCCTACATAAGAATTACTGGATGAGCCTTTCATTCTTCTCCTGTCAAATACTGCCTGCATGGTGCCTTGTGGCTTCACGTCAGGGCTTCACCTGCTAAAAATGCCCAAAAGAAGGAAAACATTAATGGGATCAAAAGCCTGACCTTCCACAGCACAAGATAAGCACTAGGTTGGCTTTAATTTTGATTTTTTTGGCCCAATTTTAGGCCTGGTGTTCTTTAATGTTATTTTATAAATGCTTTGGATGCAGGAATCAGATGTTCATTAAATAAGTTTGCCAATAACACTGAACTAGAGGAGCTGTGGACTCCTTCAAGGATAGAGACCTTTCAGAGATTTGGATAGCCTAGGGAGCTGGGCAGTCACCAATCATACAAAATTTAATGAAAGCAAGTGCCAGATTTTCCACATGGGATGGGATAATCCTGGTGGTATGTACAAACTGGGGATGAGAGACTGGCTGGAGAACAGCCAAACAGATAGAGATCTGGGGGTTTGGGTTGATGGCAAGTTGAATGTGAGTCAGCAGTGTGCCCTGGCAGCCAAAAGGGCTGGCCAGTCAAGGGAGGTGATTGTCCCACTCTACACTGCACTGGTATGGCCCCACCACCATACTGTGTGCAGTTTTGGGCCCCTCAATATAAGAAGGACATCAAACTATTAGAGTGTGTCCAGAGGAGAGCAAGCAAGATGGTGAAAGGTCTCAAGGGCAAGACTTACGAGGAGCAGCTGAGGTCTCTTGGGTTGTTCAGCTTGGAGAAAAGAAGGCTGAGGGGTGACCTCATGGCAGTCTACAGCTTCCTTCGGGGGGGCAGCAGAGGAGGAGATGCTGATCTCCTTTCTCTGGTGACCAGTGATAGGATGCATGGAAATGGAATGAACCTGCGGGGGGGGAGTTCAGATTGGACATTAGGAAAACGTTCTTCACTGAGACAGTCACTGAAGAGGCTCCCCAGGGAAGTGGTCAGGGCACCAAGCCTGTCAGAGTTCAAAGAGCGTCTGGACGATGATATTTGTCATATGGTTTAGTTTTAGGTAGTCCAGTGAGGAGCAGGGAGCTGGCCTTGATGATCCTTATGGGTTCCCTTCCACCTTGAGATGTTCTGTGATTCTGCAAACGTTGAGTCATTTTGATGAATTTTCCTTCAGCCCTTTGGCTGGGAACAAAACCCACTCCTTTTGTCATATGGTGGTTAGAAGTGGAACTATGATAAATTCAGAATCTAAAGGAAAAAGTGTTTTGATGGGAAAAATATCCTTCCATCACATGGCAGAACTGTAAAGAAAAATGGACAATCCATGCCATTTGAAAATAAGAAAGTAAATAATTTTTTTGAAGTTGCCATGCATGCAGCTAGACCTTTGTGAATGATGACTGGCTAGATCCAACTTCTGTAAAGAGATGCTTTGTTTTAAATATGGAAAGGGTGAGAAAAAGAATGAACTGCATGTTGTTAGCAGGAGCATTACTGTAGCTTGTTACTTACATAAATTGCATTAACATCTCCCTAGATGGTATTTAGATGCTATAGTTACAGCAGCAGTATAAAACCCATTTGAAACAGAATAATCACAGAATCAGGACCAAGACCTGTCTCTTTTGGACAACAGCACTGGGCAAAGTCTGATGCTGTTTCATTGCAGCTAGAGGAAAGCACTGCTGAGAATATGAGTATTTGGTTAAATTAGTATAATACTTGATCAATTATTTACTTTGCGTAAATAAAAAAGCCCCTTTGCTTACAGTGCTTTTTCATCATTCTCTTAGCAAGAAAGCAGAGAGAATTTTCAGTGTTTGACTATTGCTCGCTAATTTGGGTAGGTGTAGATACATTTTAATCGAACGTTTTGGATAACATTTCAGGGGAGTATTATTACTGTGAGTAGTGATATATTTATGATGCACACCATTTGCTTTCAAAAGATGTGTATGAATTGAGGAAAAGAGAATTCTTTATCTTTTATCTTAATATTGTTGATATTTATAATTTATGCTAATCTACCCTCAAAAGTAATGACCTTTTAGGTAACATACATGACTGTTTGCTTTCCTGTCAGTTCTGGGAACTTGTGGGAAATCAATCAGTACTGAAAACTAAGAACTCAGCCAGCTTAAAAAGAGCATAAGCTTTTTAATTATACTGCTTTTCACATGTTTAATTTTATTATGTATGGTGAAATTAATGGAGACTGTTAACTAGGCTGCCAAGACAGATGCTTTGTGGTTAACTGTGTTATAGAGAAATAATATCAAATTATATCTGTCTTGTAATTTTTTAATGGTTTTGCCCTGTAAAGTTTACTACCCTATTAAATCTGTAGGTTAGCCTTTGTTAGGAGGCTTTCGTACGATTTCCTAAGTAAATGGCTGGTAGAGAATTCATCATATAAAACAACACATCTCTTGAAATTCATGGTTATAATTTAGTTTATAGGGGGGGAATCATGAGACATTTTTCTTATTTCCAAATTCAAATTAATAGATATACCCTCCTAAATTACGTTTAAAGGCATAATCAATATACTTAAAAATATTTGAAATATATTTTATCCATTGCATAGCAGCTCAGCTTTTTACTCTTCCCTTTTAAACATCCTGGCAATAACTCATGCTGTGTAGATAGATAGTGATTTGCATTAAACAACAATAATGGAAATATATACACCAGGAAAATGCAATTATTTATACGAAAAAGCAATAAGGAGTATTATGCTTATTAGACTCATTTTCTATGGAAACAAAGTGTATGTGATCATACTGTCCCCCTGCTTCCTTACTCAATGGCTAATTTCAAGCAAATTGGATAGCATGGTTCAAAGACACTGAACTCCTACAAATTTTGGTGGTTAAAGAGAAAACCTCCCTGAGAGACTCTAATACTGAGAGAAAGAATGCAGTGGGATCTTAAATTTATTGGACATCAGAAGGAGATGTCACAGATCCCACACTGGGAAAAGCTTCAGTTGGACTTTATTCTTTTGATAGGTGTCAACAAATCTACTCCTCCATCAAAGTTTGTCTCCGACGCAGATTCTTTGTTGTACAGTAGGTTCGTGCATCAGTTCTTGTGTGCTTCCACTGAAAAGCCAGTTGATTATGAGACACGGCTGCATTGCAGACCGGGACCCAGGAGGTCTGGGGCTTGCGGGAAGTATTTTTTTCTTGCACGATGCTATGATGTAAAACACTAGGGCTTCTTTGCACTAATTGTTTTGAAAGTAGATCTTCAACCTGCAATGAGCTTGTCTAGGTTCTTGTTAACATTCATAGTGATTGTCCTCTCTTTGTACTAGGTGTGTCTCCTGCTTGGGCTAAATGGGACTTTTTGCAAGCGAGGGCTGTATTAGTTATTTATCCAGCTGTTTATCCTGCTCTGTATGGCTGGTTCCCTGCTAAAGAATGGTGCAACACTAAGTCAAGAACTGCATTTGTGCTTTTGCCCTCATTAAAATATTTTATGCCAAGATCTAGGGGTTTCTAGCTCTAATCCTGGCCTCGCTGTGTACTACAGTAGTCTGGCAGGAGCATTAGTTGAACCGGGGCTTTTGAACTGTACTAAACTGTACTGAAGTCCTGGTGATTTCAGTAAAAGCAGCCACCACAGCTGTTAGCAGAGTCACAAGGCTTTCAGGTTAAGCCCAGGTTTCTGAAGAATACTTAGATGCATAGTTTCCATTTTTTACAATGAAAATTGTATATCTAATGGCCTTTGAAAGTACATGCCTTAATTTTTGTATTAATTCAAGGGCCATCCTAACCTCCCTTCCTCTTGTGATTTATGCTTATGTTGCATTTAAGATATTTGATATTTTTAAAAAAATGAAGACTCTCTTTCTGCTACCAGAAACACTAGGATCCTGGGCACTGATCATACATAATGTTGCATCAAATGAAATATTATCTTTTGTCAGGTAAAGAATAGAGCTCATTTCAGCTGTTTACTCAAGAAGCGAAAGACATCACCATCATCATTTTAGTTGTGATTTTTATTTACATTTTGGGAGTGCCTGGAAGCCTGTGTCAGTGTGCCATTATGCTGTGTGAAAAGCACAGCAAGGACAAAATCCTTATTCCAGAGAACGAATGATTTGAGAAACTGCAGAATACCAGGACATGTTTAGGTGTGCTTATGCCTGAGTTAATATTATCTAGACTTAAACACTGAAACCCATGAATGTTTCTTTTTCCACTTTATGGGTTGCATCATCCATTGTTATTTTAGCAGGAGGTAGAAAATTGGCATGATACATTTGCCATTATTGAGATAAAGAATTAAATTATTGAAAGTTCTTTTTTAATTAATGTTATTTTGTCAAAACCTGACAAATAATGCTCCTTTTTTCTTTTTCTTTCTGATGATTGGATATATGACTAAAACTATTATAATTCATAGGTAGACAGAGGAGAGGAAATTATCAAAATAGTGTATTCGTGACTGGACAGCTTAAAAACAGTAGCTGTAAACCAAGCTGTTAATCTACAAGAAGCGCACACATCTCATTCTATGAGAAAAGATACTTTTATTTCTCTCACAGAAGTAATAAATCATGGTGAAAATCTGTTATGAAAATACAGCCTGCACAGTGGAAAAAGAAAACTCGTGTTACATCTGAAGGCTGAGAAGAAAGTATGTTGGAATTATACAGAGCTCTTCTTGGGTGCTGAGGAAGAACTGGAAGAAGTGAGAGCTCAGCCCACATTTTAGATACGTCTCTGGGGTTCCTGGGTTGCCTTGGTCAGCCTGTACTCCTTTTCTCGTCTCTAGCTCACCCTGCAGCTCACTCAGTGCTGTGTTATGCAGCTTTTGAAGGTGTTCTGGCAGAGTGTGTCAGCTTTTGACTCTTTTGTGGGTTCTTTTTCTGTTGACAGGAGATGGAGAGGAAAAAAGTGAAGGGCAGGATGTAAAGAACAGAGAACTTTGAAGCTGCTTCAGGTCAGTTTCTTGTACATGAGACCTGTGGTGTCTTGGTGACCTCCCTTGCATGTTCTAGAAGTAGTCAGGGAAGAAGTTAATACTGTCAGTGCAGAAGGCTGAGGAAAAGAAATATTTGAGGTTGACCAAGAGGATAAGAGGATCACTGTAGCCACTGATCAAGTGATACGTGTCCCTGCCTTTGGCTATACCTGTGCCAGTGACTTCAACAGTATAAGGGAATGTACTTGGGCAGTTGAGTTTGATCAGCTGGTAGAGGAGTCACCGACCATGGCTTCAGACTGTGCCAACCAGTGCTCTTTCCTGCATGTAGTTTGAAGGGGAAATTCTAACTGTAACTGCTCAGTAATGGTAATTTGTGACCAAGGAATGATCTGGTATGGAGGTCAAGAAGGCACATTTTTCATGTCATCTGTATTATATGCAATCATAGTCTCATTTGAAGGCATTATTTTTAGGCATATTTTAGCAGTAGCATACAGTCAAATTATGAAGGCAGTTATGTACCTCTTGCACTTAGTCATAATCATTTTGTATAAATGTTGTATCTCAAACTGCCATAACCATGGCCTTTTACATTTTTTTCATTTAGTAATTTTCCTTTTTTTATCTCAAACATCTGAAGTTGTGCACTGAGAAACATTCATAACGTGAAAAGAAACAATCTATTTTCTACATGTCAATACATACAATATTTACGTTATTCTTTGATGATCTCCTTCCCTCTGTGTGTGAAATAACATTTCTCAGTCATGGTCCTAAGGGTGTAAATCAAAACAGAGTCAGCCTAAAAAGGGTGCTTTTCATCCTCAAATACATAAAATATGCATATTAAATTAAAAAGCTTTGGCATTCATGAATTATTGTAGCCTGGGGCTAGTAATAATTTATATCTTACGAAATTAGTCTGGTAGTTATTCATGGCAGTACTCTACACTAAAGCATACATACCATAGTACCATTGCAATACATAGACTACATCACAGATTACTTGAAAAATACCAATTTTTTTACCTGATGTAAATCAATCCAGCTGTCTTGATTTCTCCCTTCCCCCCCCCCCCCAAAGATCAAGCCCAGGTTTTCAGTCAGTGTATAGGATGCATTTGGAATACAATATCTAATAGTAAAAGCTAGATGTGTAGGGGAAGCTTGGGGTGCACGGTAGGCTCTTTAATTCTTTACATATATAAGGATTCAAATCAGTCATTTCGTGGCACTGGTTTACCACTGCATTATTTCCTGTTTCTGGCTTCTGCAGATGTACTGCCTATTTTATTCAGGAAGGAAAATTCAGACAGGAAAGTAAAGGTGCTATGGAAGATTTCAATTTTCTCTTTTTTCCTCTCTGGTAATTTAGCTACATAAATCCATTAGGAAATTTGCACTGTCAGCCACATTGAATCAGGTTTACACAGTGAAGCTCAGTAGGGGTATAGGAGAAAGGGTAAATACAATTCTGCAGTCACAGTCTGGGATGGTCGGCAGTCAAAGCAATGGCAATCAGTCTCATAGGATTACTGTCATGACACAGTGATGATCCTGGAGGCTGCTGGAGAAGTATTAAACAGAGCTTTGTACACTAAAAGAAAGATACATTTAATCCTAGCGAGCTGAAATGTTTGCAAAATGAGAAAATATTTGTGAAATTATGAAGAAAATATGTACTCTTCTAGAGGATATTTTACATTCATAATAATTTTCTTAATAAAGGCCAAGGAAGTTTTATTTTTATTTCATTATTACTGATATTGATCATTACAGGTATCATTCATCTATCTGAATCCATTACTCTGATTTTGTAAGATGTTCCCAAATTTTCTAGACATATATTTGGGACTAACCTGAGAAAAATATCCCTGATGCAGAACTGATATATCAAAAATATAACAAAAATGTTTGGAACGGAGCAAACCTGGTCTAGTGGGAAGTGTCCCTGCTGATGACAGGGGGTTGGAACTCAATGATCTTTAAAGTCCCTTCCAACCCAAACCGTTCTATGATTTCTAACTCCTTTCAGACTCCTGGAAAGAGAGCTGAGAGCACTTTTCCCCTTGTAGACGTCATGCAGCACCTTGCAGGACTGAGCCTTTAATCACATTTCCACAATGTATGACTTAATGTTCTGTGTCAGGATATTCTACTAGTTATGCTCTTTGAACCTCAAATTAAATAAATAAGCAGGGAAGAAACACAGCTGTCACAAATGCATGAAAGAATGCTCAGGAGAGGACACAAATCAATTATTCCCATTAGCAAATGAGGGCTGAAGAAGAAGTGTTTTAAAACTATAGCGGAAATATGTAGGTTATATATTATGTATAGCATTGATAGAAATTAACCGTAACAAGCAATTTAATGAGGAGGGAGGGGATGACTAAGGTTAGGAATCTTCTTTTTGCAATGGTTAGTTTAATTATCACTGAAGTATGGAGGAAATGAACATATTAATGACCAACTAAAGGTTTATTCTAGTCCAAATTATTCTAGAAATTATCTTGTGGCTATAGCAAGTGTGTATAAACTTCTCTCTTTTGAGCTCAAAATAAAGTCAGTGATGAGTAATCTTTTCATTTCTCAAGAAGCTTTCAAGGGTAGGAGAGGTATGAACCAGGGGTTATGTGCATTTTTCACCAATATTTATCCTGGACTAACAGCATGAGTCTCTAAAGAGCAGCAGTCTGCCTGCTAGTCCTCAAAACTAAAGTAAATAACATATAAAAGACATTCCATTTGATCTTTTCCATGCTTTGTGACTGTACATTACCACTAACAAATTTCATGTAGCGTCATAGATCCAGAGCTGCATTTTGTGTGACTTTTGATAGATAGCACCCCATATTTTCTTCCTCAGAATGTGCTGAATGTGCTCCCCATCTGTCTTCCACCACAGACTTCTTTCTCTGGTGCAGCTCCTCCTGTTTAACCCGGGAACTGACTAATAGTGTCTAAAAATAACTGCATTACTGCTCCTATTCATTCACAATATATACCTTAGAAAGCATCCTGTCTCTTAAAACAGAAGCCAACCTAAAAGCTTAAGCAGAATATATCTTTATGCAAATCCATTTAATGAGAATACACCAGTCCTTGCTGGCGCTAAGGCTTAGATTATGCATTGGAGAGACAGATTAGGCCATTCTGCACCTTTTTTGAGCATAGCCATGCAGTTGAAGAATATAAAGAGAAAAATTATGGGGCAATATCAATCTGAATCAGAGCTTCAAAATTGCATTTTTCACACAGATTATATTCAACATTCTACTGTGTCCCACCATGTAGATTTATTCGTGGCTCACTGCTATTTATTACACTAGAGTTTGCAAACGTGTAGCCTCCTGCCTGTCCTTTTGCTGAGCAAGGAAACAAGGAAAGGATTAGCTGAAGGAATGCAGGCAAAACTCTTCTTATGATTCTCATCCAAAGCCTCAGTTTTCACTCCCAGAATAGTTGGTCCCTAGCATCCACAGTTATGAAGCAAGTCTTTAAAGTGATAGCTGAGCAGGAATTCTGAAATTACACATTTCTGCCTTTGTAGAGAGGCTCATACCATAGCTCCGGTTTGAAAATTATAGTATTTGTACACATGTATCTTCACCCATGCTAGGAACGTACAAGTCACCTCACCTAATTGTAGGTGCTTAACGTGCATCCTTGGTTTATCAGTCTCTGGAAAGAGAGGTCTTCCCTGTCCCAGACGGGATGTCAGGTGGTCAGTGGATGGCCTCTGTGCTTCTTTTACAGTATATGATTAACCTAGCCAAATTTCAGTTTGCATTGAAGGAAAAGAGGAAGATTCTCTTTTTTTTCTTTCTTTTTTTTTTTTTTCCTTCCAAATTTTATTTTAATACTTGTAAGGCTATCAGTAAGCTTTGTATATTCAACTAAGAACACCGTAAGTGCTATTGTGGATGAGTTATAAATCAGACCAGGTTTTTTTGGGAAAATCTAATGTATATCATCAAGCCTTTGAGGAGAGAGGTATTGTCTAGAAGCACGGGAAATCTTAGCTTTTCATCAGTGTGAAGAAAAATCTTATTTTGTATATAAAGCCTGTGAGAACTATGTGCATGTTGTGCTAGATATTGTAAAGGATATATTAGGAATCAGTTCCTGATTTAGTTATTAAAGACAAGTGACTAATCAAAGTGAATTCTGCAGCTTATTTTCCATGGATATCCATAAATTATGTTTGCCCATATATGCATATATATGGCTACAGCAGATCACAGGCAAACAATCTTTCATAGCTGTGCCTTCTGAATTACTTTGCAAATTTCTTTTTTGTCACTGATCACACATCCAAACCCATCTGTATTACCGGTGCCGATCCATTATGGCACCTTACAGTGATAGATTTAGATGTATATAGAGGTGGATAATTTTTATTTGGATGATCTCTTCAGAAATAGGCCACTTAATGTAATTTTCAGTGGGAGGTCTTGTAAACCATCTCTTAGTCACTTGCTAATTTTCTTACAATGTTATAATAATAAAAATAATAATTATTTAGTATACAGCACATTTCATTTTCAAAGTGCTTTTGCAGTACTAATTAATCCTCACTGTGAGGTTTAATGGCGCGTACCAGAGAATTATACCTTGGCTTAATGCCAATTGCCAATCAACTGACAAGATTCTAATTTCAGAAGTTTTCCTAAGAGGAAAAAGGCGTAATTTAAATTAGCCTGGACAGCAGCAGCAGTTTGTATGGAAAGAATTCATAGGTCTTTGGAGTGCTCTGAATGTCTAGATGCTTGGTTTAAGGACGAAATGATGAAATTCCAAAGAGATAGCAACTTCAATTTTAAAAACAATTATACTAGGAATATCTAAAGCTACTTAAAAAAAACATATGTTTTTAAAAGATATGCTTAACAGAGTTTCCTGATTATTTAGGGATCATTAATACCCAGATCCACCATTAATTGAAAATAGATAAGGAATATTAGCTTTACTTCACATGTAGGACTAAGTTACACGGTCCAAACCACTATTGCACTAGGACTTTGCTCCGTGTTATATTTTCTCCTCTGGCAAAGCCAGCACAAGGATTTTGTACCCTCTGCTGGTGCCTGCACTGCACACTGATTCATTATAATAACCTGATTCTGTAAAAACACCACCAGAAAATATCTTTCCTTCTCCTCCCCCACCTCCAACATCCAAAACTGTGAAAGAAATTAAAAATTGTTAGTTTTGTCTGCTGTCCAGTTTAACTAGCAGAAGTGGAGAGTGATTCATGAGGATGGTGAGGATATTGTAAATATCTTTGCTCGAGAAAAGAACATGGATGCATAACCTGAATGTAAGGTTATGGACAGAAGATATAAACATTTCTGACTTCTGGGTCTGTACTGAACTCTCTGTTATTTTCAAGAGAGATGCTGTACTGGGCTGTCTCAGATACTCCTTGTTGATGCAATTTGCTTGCTTGTTGATGCAAAAGCCTTTCACTTTCTGGCACATTCTGGCAGAGGAGGATTTTGGTGGACTGTGGTTGGCTCTTGCAGGGAGTGGAGGACTGTTGTAAGGAGAGAGACCTGAGCAGATACTTGCGCCCTAAGTAATTTTTTTCTACATTATTTCATTTTATTCAGCTGATTCCAGTGGAGGAAGAAATCAGACTTTGCAAGATGTGAGAGCTCTGATTCTCCAGCCAGCCCTAATACTTTATGTTGAGAAATACCTGCAGATATCTTCCTCAAGAAGTTGACAAAACTTGTTTAATTTCCAGTGACATTTTTACAAGTGTTTACATAATGTACAGTAGTTTCATTTGTTTAATGCAGCCAAGAAGCCGGAGAGGCAATTTTTCTAGCGTGATGTAATCAGGAGTGCCACTGCTTTTTCCTTGGGGAAAAAGAAATCCTGGCAAACGTATGTACCATATTAAAGACTTCAGAAACATGAATTATTTGACAGATTCTTACTCTCTAGCCTGTAAATACATTTAGAGTATTTTTTAAAGACATATTAGCTACCTGATAGAATGTAGTAACTCCAAAGGGTTTTTCTTCAGTGTATCATGTATAGACAGAGTTAGGGTCCTTAAAATAGAACAGAAAATAATATATCCTTTAGCCAAAGGGAAAGCAGCAGCTGCTTCAGAGGTGTTGCAGTTTGTTTTATTCATCCTGGTAAATCAACATTTGGCTTCTTTAGAGTTTGTAACCAGGAATGTGTCAACAACAATGTTTTCACTGTAACAGTTTGAAACATGTTTTTGGTACCAGAGGTAGGATTCATTTGAGGAAATGATGTAATCTGTAATTCAGTTGTCTACATGAGAGTTAGTTGTCTACATTCCCCTTATAGTCTATTGAAGGACAGGAAACTCAGGATGTGGTTCTTCTAACCCTATGTCTGTGATAGATCAGATGTATCATGTCCTAAAATGTCTGTTTCTCTCTACTGATGGTAGCCAGGATTACCATTACAAGTAGCTTCAAAACCGTAGATAA
>KZ506330.1:178004-198749 GCA_002844005.1 Limosa lapponica baueri | reverse complement strand
CTCTAACTGTATTCTTTAGTTTTCATCATATTTCTTTGTTCTACCTTCACAAATTTGAGTAATTTCTACTGCTTGTCCTTCAAATGCTTGGGTGCAATTAAATTGAATGTAGAAATGATTCTATTTTTCACTTTGGTAGTAAGTGGTAAAATAAAAGCTTCATTAAATGTAAGTGTCAAAGGTTTTGGCTTCTGAAAACCATAGCCTAAGATATAGTAGCTAATTTTTCTTCTTTCTTTTGCCTGACTGTATGCTTTCCATTTATTATTAGTATCACAAATGTAATGCTAGTTATTAATACTACTAAGGTGATGTTCATGCCTTCTACAAAGGTCTTTGTTCATTTGAACACACACATTATTAGTAAGTGACTCTTAAAAGGAGCTCTTAGGTGCAGAACACAGTTCAGGGATATTTACTTCAGAAGGAATGCTACAGTTTTGCCTCACAGTATGTAATTTGACCTTGTTCAAATTCATTTGTGGAAGATTTAAAGTAAACAGAGATCTCTTTCAATTTTTTGCCATATTTTTTGTGCAAGTCATCTAATTAGTCCAGAGAAATGAAAAGTGTTTTTCAGATGGCAACAAACTCTTTTTTTTTCCAGTGATGAAAAAGAAAAACTCTTTTTTCCATTCTGAAAAAGCAATCTTTCATTTTGCAGAAGGCTTACAATCCAGTGAAGAAAAATATTAATTGTGTCCGAACTCCTAGCCATCAGCTATCATAGCTTTAGGTCATAGCTGGGACAACTGATTCTTGAGATCTGTCTTTTCAGGAGTTCCTAGTCTTTCCTACCATAACTGCAGTAACTGGGAGATGGAGATTGTCACTGGTTCTGGAGCGTCAGCCTCAAAAATTCCCCAAATAGAGCCAGGCATTATATATATTTGTTCTTAATATCCAAAGCATTAATGTGGTTTCAGCAGACATTTTACTAGGAAGGGCTGTCTAATTGTCACTTCAATTACCAATCTTTTTGATAGAATAAATGTTTTTGGTGTGAAATGCATAAATTCAGTGTAGACCAAGGTAGGTAATTGTTTGGTTAACAAATGTAAAATTCCTTAAAAAAATTTACTGCCTCTTTTTCTAAATAGTGGAAATAGTTAAAATAGCCTTTGGAATACGGAGCAGAGCACTTCAATGTGTTAACACACACTGTTGACTTCAATGGGACTATTGAATGCTATTGAACATTCTTGGAATGGGAAATATTTAGAAAATATTATACCGAGTGGTACCGGTAATGAGGTTACCTAGTCACATCATGTCATCTGTCGGGTGTCAGTGGCAGGTTTTGGTAGCAGGCTTCCCTGTGTGGGAGGAAGCCATGAACCACCCTGTGCTGGCCACAGCTGGCTCCAGATGGGGTTCCAGGGTGCTGCTGGGAGCGGGAGGACATGTGGGAGGAGACACAAAGGGAGATGTGTGAGAGGACGCATAGAAGGACACGGGAAAGGGGACATGTAGAGAAAAACATGAATAGACCTACTTGGAGAAAAGGGAGGAGAAGTGAGGAAGCTGTGTGGACAAGGGGTATTGCTGGGATCACCACTGAAGATAGACACCCCCACACTAGGGCAGGGACACCCTGAAGGGATTGGGGGCCCATGGAGGGTCCCACACCCTGGCAGAGGAGTACTAGGAGGCAAGAAGCAGTGGAGCAAAACCAGTAAGAAGCAAGAGGCAGCAGAAATAAACCGCTATGCACTGACCCCGATCTCCTGCACCACCCAACGTGGCACTGAAGGGTTTGGCAAAACAAGGGAAGGTGAGATGAGGAAGGTGGGAAGATTGATGCTGCACTGAGTCTGAGCCTGGAGAAGGGGAAGGCAAGGTGTTTCCCTAAGTGTTTGCTTAATTGTTTGTTTTCTTGTTTTTCTCAATACCAGAATGAGTAACTAAAACTTTAGGTTAAAAAATTGGCAGTAAATTAAATTAAGTTAAATTCCTTGAGTTGAGGCTCTTCTGCCTGCAACAAGTAACATATGCTGTATTACAGTATGTAGTAACTGATTATGCTATACAATAGGAGATATATAGAGAGAGGAAGCAGAGAGAAACAAGACAGTTTTATTGTGTGAGAGATGATGCCATAGTATGAACAAGTGCACATTGCCACACAGATGGAAAAAAATGTCTGGAAGTGGTGGTTTCAAGAGCTGATAGCAACCCTTTAAGTCCAGAGGGCCGGCACCAGTTGCTCATAGTGGGTTTTTTTGTGTTATGTTCAACTTCTAGCCAGTATCAACACTTCTTATTTTATGTCACCTGCTGTCGTATTTTATTCTAGAGCTGTCTCTTGAACATTAGACCACTTATCTGTGGAAAGACCATATTGTTGGGCTGCATCATGGTCTACACTTTCATACAGGAGTGTCAGCTGCGTGTAGCACAGAGGCTGTCAGAAGAGGTTTGTATCTCAGAGGTGATCACCCTCCTGGTCATTACATTGTCCAGCTGAGCTCCTTGTGTTTGGTATCTTGCTTGATGAAATGTTCTTGGCTGCAGAGCAGTGCCACAGTCCTGTCCTTATTCTGCAATCTCCCCCGACCCTGGATACATCTGGTCAGTGGGTCACATTGCCCTGCTAAACCCAACTGGCTGGGAGAGATGGCTGGGGAGCAGAAAAAAGACTGTTTTCACTTTTGTATGGGAGACGCTGGTGTCACACACATATGGAAGGCATCTCCAGCTAAGCTGGAGCATAGGAGGGAATTACCCTGTTTATTGTCATGTTGATTGTATGGGACTTGGCAGTATGAATCTGGATGAACGTCAGACAGAAAAATGAGATAATAAAGTACGTGAGAACTGTGAGTTTACAAGAATGTGAGCACACAGGTATGTCTTTTGGGAAAAGAGCATTTTTAATGATGAATGTGAAAATATTTGGAAAAAAAAATCCCAGGAAATTGGCAATAATTTTTTTCTGTAATTTATTTATTCTCTCCATCCTTCTCTCTTCCTTTTTCCACTATTAAGTAAAATGGAAATGGTATGAAAAAGAGCCGATTTCTTTCATGATCTTGTTATATAAGATGTTCTTTAGCAAACTCTTTTACTCAGACTTATTATATGTTCAATTTGTAGGTTTAATTATCGCAGACGGAAGGGTTGGAACTTTATTTATTTGTGTGCAGTTACCAAGGTTTCAGAAAACAAGGGAAAATCCCCAAGACAACTCCAATTTATCCTGACTTGGGTATTTTTAATTGGCTGTGGGGGCTGTTTTGTATGAATGCTGCATCTGTACCATACTCTCAAGATAGGATTTCCTCAATGAAGGAGGGAGGGGAGCTCTGTATACTGGCAATTTTCCTGGTGTATTCGCAGAGGTAGTCTGGGAGGGAGAATGGCAATCTGCTCGGCAGGGATGTAGGAGGTGTTTAAAATCGAAAGCAACGCTTTCAGATTCTAGTGGCAGAGGAACATATTTAGAGAAGAGAAATTCAAAAGGCAGCTGTTCCAAAGATTGAGAATGCCTCAGTTTTGCGTCTGTGGAGTGCACGACTCAACATGTTACTGCCTAGAGGAGAATGGGGAAAGAAACAAAGTGGCCAGTGCAGGTTTGGGTATTAGAACTCTAAAAGTAGATCCCCCTTTGTTTGGGTGTCCTACAGACTTGAGATGGGGATGGTTCATTGACATCTCAGTTTACCTAGGTCTTGGAAGACAGGCTTTGAAATCTGCCTGCTACTACTCATAAATGACTGCCCAACCCATTTATGCTCAGCCTTCAAGGGAGATAGATAGATGCCTACCTAATTCCCCTTTAAATCCTTGGGAATTAGGCACCATTGCCTTTAGGAATCCATCCATTAACTTCTGAGGACAGACACACTGTCTGTGGGAGCTAAAATCTGACTCCTTTACCTTGCACGGAGTCTAAGCAGCTGCAGGGTGCTTGTGGCTTAATCTGATTATTTAAGAGAGCAACCACAAATCAACTTTTCTTTAAACGCTCGTGCCCTTTACACAGATGGCACCAGGACCCTTCTAAAAATTATCTGAGGGTGACACAGAATTGCTGCTAAGGCAGGTGGAACGCATGGCAGTGGCAAGGCCCAGCAGACTGTTTGCAAGTGGAGGACATTAAAGTGAGACTAGAGAATAGAAAAACTGGCTTGAGACCTCTACTCACTGTACACTAGATGTATTTAGTTTCCCATCTGGTTGTCCTTCACTAGGGCGCAGGGAGATAAGGTGAAAGGCATAATGTTCAGAGCTGCTCAAATAGAAGAGTAGTAGGGCTATAAAAGAAGGAGAAATGGCAGTTTGGTATTACACAGTTATTATTGTATTATGCTGTTCAGGGGAAGGGTTGTCTCCAAAAAATACCTAGAATATTTTGAGCATCATAAATAGTAAGTAATAAATATAACTAAAGCTGAAGGATGTATAAGATGGGGGTGGGGCAAAACAAAGAGGTGGTGGAGGATGAAGGGAGCATGCTTACTGTCAGCTGTGATTTATTGCAGTTTAAGTACAGTACATTTCCCTGGGCTTTCCTTTACTTTAAAATGCAGGTTTCTCTCCAACTGCTTTATGCAGAAACTGAGATCTTCTCAGCAAATGAATAGCTCCCCCTACTCTCCCAAGACAAGAAGAAAAGCTTCTAACATCTGTATGGGCACAGAGAAACATGGAAATGACAGTGTTGAACTCACAGAGGTATTGTGAAGATAAATGCATTCATTTATTTGAGTGGGAAAGTATCACAGAAAAACATTAAAAAATGCAGCAAGGATGAAGTTTTCTGTTTGTTACCATTTCTTATACAGTTTGTAAAAAGTAGCATCTCAAACCTTTGAGAACTGTGAGCATAAAAATTGAACATCTCTGTGAAAAAATTTCCTAAACAATGTGGGCATACTATATCTGAAGAACAAATTGACATTTACTATCTTAGTTGGGTTAGCACGCAAGTGGTAAAGCAAACAACAGTATAAAATTGTAACACTGATTGTTCAGGTCTCCAATCTTCTATAAAAGTGCAGGAAATATGTTGTTGTGTTAATGGTTTTGGAGTGCCAGCAGACATCACAGGGAGACAGAAAGGGAAAATTCTACTAACTGTCTATTTTATTGCAGGGGAGAAACAATAACCCTATGCAATAAAAAGTCAGAATCCAAATCTGTAATTAATGTGTTACAGATACATCCAAAAAGTACCTGATTTTAGTAGCCTCAGCAGAATTTGCTTTTTAGTACCCATATTAAATTAAATCCAGCTTGTAAGAAAAAAAATGCTCACAAAGAAACACTTAAATTTTTTGTATTGTTTTCGCTAGTTATAACTTACATGTATAGTACCTGTGCAGCATACACAGAAAGCATATATTTCAGTTTATATACACATAAATAAAAGCTTTAGCAGTTGCGGCTCAGGGCCAGACAGTGTGGGTTTTAGTATGCTAGTAAGGACTAAGTGCGCATGTTGTTAGGTATTCCCGAGACATGTTGAATTGTATCCTCTCCTATTATGGACAGTGTGCATCAGGGAGTGCACTGACGTACTGAGCTAAGGCTGTACAGCGAACACTTGGGGCAATAAATAAAAGAGGCATCCATTTAATGTGGTAGTCATGTAATAGTTAACGCACAGTGTGTGCTCAGGGTACTTTTTTGTTTTAATACTGCCTTTGAAGAAACTGACATTTAATGCAACTGGAAAAGTGCTTAGGTCCCAACTGACAAAATACTGAGTAATAGAAACTTATCTTTGATGTAAATGAGCTAATTTGATTTCTGTCTTTGCTGTTTCTTTTTATAAAGCAGATGTTTTGAGATGGAAATATCTTGTTGTGACACAGATTGAAGTGTGCACTTAACAGAACATCATTCCAAAACAAATACTCTTCCTTGAGGCTACTTCCTAATCAAATAGCTTAAAAATGACTTAATATTCTTTATGTTGAATACTTATTCATTGGTAAGATTGGAAGAAAAGCATCAGATCATGGAAATGGCAGTATTTTAATGAAAATTTTTTTATTCTGAAAGTAGCAGAAGAATTTGTCATTATTACCATCAATGAAGCAGAAACATTAATGTGCTTGCTTTTGGGAATAAATTTCATATACAGTGTTACCATTTAGAATATGCACCTTTGGAAGCACATACATATCAATTTCCCCAGAAATTTTGCAGCTTTCCACAACCTACTCTGGGTATTTCAAAATTCTCTACTAATGCCACATTATCTTCCATCTGGCTGCTGCATCTTATTGCAAAAGCCTTCCTGCTCTTACATAATTTCTTCCTCTGATGATAGTAGCTTGAGAAATAAGTTGTTTTCCAAAGCTGTCATCCTGCTCTGTAGCGTGTGGGTCTCGCAGGTTACTGCTTAAGTGCTAATCTGATGAGTGCTAATAGACACATTCAGTTGTTTCAGTGTGAATGCTGGCAAAGGGAGCAGTTGACTGGATCAGACTGGAGGTGGTATGTAGCTATACATCACAGGTCTGCCACACCGGTGCCTACAAAGCGTTGCCATTGCCCTTTCATATATTTTAAGAGGTGAGCAAGGGGTTAGAACAATAAACTCTTACCACCAGAGACAAGATGAAGTAGTTACTCAAATCACAAGCTCTCTCTTTCTCCCACCCTCCCATCTCTTCGTTCCCTGTGGCCATGTCATATTACATACCAGCATAGCAATTAGCAAGCTATCTTCAGAGTGAGAAGAAATAACAGAAGTGAGAGGGGGATGGACAGGTGGTATGTGAAACCATGTGTGCTCAAGCCATTCATTTTCTTGAGTGCAATATTAATTTGTAAATGTTAAATAAAAGCCCAATGCTGCAGTATTTCCACAGACTGCCGGTACTGTCAAATGCTGATCAGCATTTAAAAGAACTCCCTGACCTCAGTGGCTGAAAATGTTGCAAGTGTTCAGCCCTTACAGTCTCTTTACCTTACCCTGCTGTCTCATAAACCGCTTAAGATGAAAGTGTTGGTCCTGTATTCTCAGCCTCCTTGTGTTGGCTCTACCTTCATCCAGCTGCAGGTGATGGAAAGAACTTTCTTTTCCTGGGTTCCATTTTGACTGGATCAGCTCCTGCAACTGGCTGACTTCTTAATTTTGATGAGATGAAGCATTTGGTAAGGTGTGCCTGCTACCAGCGGGGAAAGCAGTGCTGCAGCTTCCGTGGTTTAGCGTGGTTTAAGCTGGACTGTACCTGTGAATGTACAGGTATGGATGGAGGGCTTGCACTCATGGTTTCCTTGTGGCTGTAGCCTTGTAATGGTAGAGGTACACACAGTTTAGAATGTAAAACAGCAGTGTAAGAACACCACACCAAGCAAGGCTGATATTCAAGAGGCAAATTTTGTTTGTATTTTGTTATGGCTCTTTAAAAACAAGCAAGAAAATATGTTTTTATCTTTCTCCTTGTTTCCCAAACAGTGACATTTCCCAATAAGGTCTCATTTAAAAGCTCAGGTGGGATACTTGGGTAGTAACTCCACCTCACTAAACCAACTCGGAGAGCATATCTTTAGCTCCGTTGTCAGACTCGCCTTCAAAGGTGCTCAACAGGACAGCACGTAAACAGAATGACCTGCTAGCTGTTGACAGCTGGCTCAGCTCAGGGGTGAAAACCAGGACAGAGCAGCCCCAAGAACTCAGGCTGTATGAACTCACAGTATAAACACGAGACCAGCTAAACCCTCCAGCATTATCTTATCTCCTTGAAAGCAGTGTTACTGCTTTCCAGGGCACAGTCCATGTGGTCCCAAGCATCCGTGTAATAGCTAATTGGATGAAAGATGTGTTCTTTTCCACTGCAGTATTCAGAGTGTGATGGGCTTTATTGTAAATCAACTATAGGGTAAAATACACAGTGCAGTTAACTCTTACATACCCTGCCATCTTTCATGAACAGTGTTTTACTACTGATATATTTTTTAAAATTCCTAAAACCTCATATCAGATGAAACACTGTACAATAGGAAGACTATAATAAAGACCCGTGATAGATTTTAGAAGATTACAGTGCAGGATTTATGAGCAGGTGATTTATATGACTTTATCACATTTGAGGTAGTAATTATGTTTGCCAATAAATTTCTCAGCCAAGGACCATTTTTCACCTTAATTTTCATTTTATAACAAGTTATCATAAATGGCAAAAAAATAAAAAGAGAGAGACTTATCAGGATAATCTAATCTAACATAAAATGCAAACCTCCCTCATGAGAAAACTTCTGATCATCTGACACACAAAGTCACTTTATCATTTGACAAGGTTGACAGATATAAAAAGTTAGTCTCTCTTTAAATGTCAGGAGCCAAAATGTCTTTATTGTTGCTAGTGTTTCTAGGATTTGCAAGGGAATTATTAGCACAAGAGAAATATTTCTTCCTCATGCTCTTCTTTTAATAAAGATTTGTCTGTCAGGAAACGGAAAAAAGTGAAGAAGAGAAAAATTTGTCAGTCCTACATTTCTTGTCAGGATCCCTGACAAGAAAAGTTATATAACTTTTCTGCCAGAATAATCTCAATCATGAAAATAGTTTAGATTTACATTTAAGGGGTTGGGGGTGGTGGTGGTACATTTATTTGTGTCTGATATTGAGATGTGCAGCCATACAAAGAATGGAGAAGCATCAGACAAGTCCAGTCTGAACTAGTAGCACAAGGCAGAGCATTTTTTAAACCTGACGTACACACTTTACTTGTTATAGAACTATTTTCAGATTTCAGACAGGCCTTCAGGTGTGACATTGGAGAGTCACTGGAGCTGAATTATTCAGAAAGGAAGAGGAACATTTTGGGGAGCCTAAGTATAGCATGCTTAGATGGGATTTCACTTCCATGTAGGTGCTGCATATATTGGTATATCACTAGAAGCTTTGTTGCCTCAGGAACAACTGCAACTGACAGATGATCTGAGGTCCAAATTACCAACGTAATTACCTGTGCACCATCTCCTCCACAGAGACCGCCCAGCCGTGAGGGAATGAAACACATGTCGAACTCTGGCAGCTCTGCTCCCAGTTTGGTATAACTTCCCCATGTCTTGGGGCTGGAGGTCTAGAGCATAGGAGTGCAAGCATCCTCCAGATACCTACTTCCATTGATCCTGTTATCCCTTCCTGCCCACCCACTTAAAGCTGCTTGGGATTCGTCTTTGTATTCCTTATAGAGAAATGCTACCTTTCTGTCATTTCAAATAACTCTTCACATATTGTACTTCAGGTACTGGTGGTAGAAATTGACATACAGCTTTTAGTGGGCTTTAATATTAGTATTTTGGTCATGATAACTTTACCAAGCTTTTATTTATGCTGTTCTTTTCCCTCCCCTTCCTTCTTCTAGGGAAATTAATGTGCAACAGGAAGATACTTGAAAATAAAACTTCCCAGAACAGAAAATGAAAAAATTTCGGTACAGGTATGTTACAATGAAAGGCACTTTAAATAAACATGAAGTATCACATTGAACTGTGAACTGAAAATAACTTTTTGTTTTTGAATTTTCAGAGTAGAAATGTTGCTAAAATAAGTGTTTGGGAAATTAAAATTTAGCTGGTCAAAATCTTTTGTGAGCATCTTCTTTTCTGAAGAAAAGAAAAATTCTAATCACTGTTTTTCATTTTACTTGTAAAATTATTGGTGCCCAACTTGCCAGCACCATAAGGAGCTCAAAGTCAGCCTGGGACGCTTGTGGGTTACCAACAGCAATGAAGTTCACACAACTCCAGTGGAATCCATCTCACCGTTCTGTGTCTCAGTGGTTTTAAATGCTTACAAGAATTAAATATAATTTTAATTAGTAAATAGCCTTTAAGTGAGATAGGTCTGTTTCTACCCAGCACCTTTTGGTAATATGCCACGGAGAATGTAGTAGGACATCTTCCTGGGGATCTCAGGGGAGGAGGGGGGCAGTGAGGATGTCACAAACCTTGGGCAGATCAAACAGATATTTTAGGAAGTTCCTGAGGTCATGATTGCTGATACCAGGTTTCAGAGCAAGGCTGGAATTAGTTACTTCGTTTATTACTTTGGTAGTTCACTGGCTCCATGTTGTATAGCCATACTAAATTCTAAAGTTATGTAATTTGATATGTGGACTTAAATATATTTGTATACAGCAGTTAAATTTGCAGTTTTGCTCCAGATTACAAAAAAGACATGGAAATTGGAGTCTGATGTTCTAAAAATACAGCAGAATGAAAATAACCTGTTATCCCACTATATATACTTTTTCCCTAGATTTTCCTTTTCGATTGTATTAGACCTGATTTTCCCTGCTGTAAATGGGAAGTGCTTCACTATGCGAGTTAACAATGAGAAGAAAATTCCTCAACTTTGAGGAATGATTTCACAATTTGGTCTGCTTTTTTAAAACTGAAACAGAACCTAAAAAAAAAGCTTGTATTTCAATAGTGTATTTTTTCCCATAACATTTTAGGGTATTTACACCTAAAGTCATTACACATTGTAATTATGTAATTGCACATCTTAATTACACATTCTCGTTATTTCATCATGCATGCTACAACAATTAAGTAATTAGATCTAATTGTACAAATTAGATCTAATTTTATAAATACATGACAATGGCATAAAAATGACCTGAAAGAATGGGGAAGACTTTAATTAAAATGCAAGGAATGCTTTATGTGCCACAAACCTGTGCAATCAGAGGAACATGCAGCACTGGGATGATTCTGTGCAGTGATTATTAGCACTGCTTGAGGACTCCTACTTTTCTTAAACTAATAGTGTTGAATGCTTGCAGAAGTTCTTGATAATCATCTTCAGACACTGGATTGTGAGTTTGCAACTCACAACTTTGGGCCTGATATTGAAATTCCACAATGATTAAACTTTGGTGCACTGGCAGATGTGTATTAAGTATGTATGTAATTGTTTACCACGTTGGCCTTCTAGGCTATGTAGACCCTATGCTTTTATTTATTTAATCTATGTCTCACTTCCCTCAGACTCGGTTTCTTGTTGGTGGCAGGAATTATAGGCTATAGCTATCTCAAATGACTTAAGTCATCAGCATACCATCTTGAGCACTGTTGTGACTGTCCAGACTGCAGAACTAGTAGCTAGCCTGCTCCCTGGCACAGTTTTAACTTATGCCAAATGGCATATTCCCAGGTAATACCTGGGTATGTATCAGGGGACAGTGCAGGTCAAAGGCTATTTCCAAAGACAATATGAATCAAGCTTTCCTGTACTGCGTGTGTGAACAGAACATTTGTTCATATGGACACAAGCTCACCAAACGACAATGGGCCCAACTTGTTCTGCTTAGTTTTTTAGTATAGCTGTAGCCATGGAGTCCATCTCATGAGCTAGTCCCAGCCTTTTAGCTAAGAACATGTGGTACTCCTGAGTTGGGTCCCATTTTGTGATGGGACTGTTCATGGCCACTGCATTATACTTCCATAAACGCAGACTGTTTGTGAGGCCTCAATACTCTGGCCGGACTGTTGGTTTTTGCCACACGGAGCCTGGTAAGTGCAAATATAATCTGAAATTTACAACCTGTTAGACATTTTCTTTCTTTTATTGATCATTCTTGACAAAGAGTAAAGGCTTCTCTGCTACAACTACATGTCTGAGCTCTTGACAGAGAATGCTCCACCTCATACAAGTCTTTAGTTGTCCTATGTAGCAGAGGCTGTACCTTGGCTGTGGTCTTGGTCAAGAGAGAGGACAGTGCATATGGGCAAGCAACAGATGTGCAAGCAACAAGACATCCTAGTAAGACCAAGCCATTTCAAATTTTTGGCCAATCTTTTCTTGTTTTCAGAAGACTCCTTCACTGAATTAAACTGATTTTTCCCACAACAGTGGAAGAAATTTTTGCAGCAAAAATTATCTGGTTGAAAAACCCACACAGTTTGAACAGAAAATATTTATCCTGCTTTACTCAAATCACTTTATTTCATAAAGGTAAGTATTTCTTTTAGAAAATTAATTATTGTATTGTGACCACACTGAGAATTCCCTGGTAAAGGCTTCTTGTCTTTCAAGGCTTTCTTTCACAAGCCAGCTAGCTAAAGGAGATGTAGCGATGGGTTTAGAAAAAAAAAAACCCAAAACCAACCAACCTAATTTTAATTGTATCTTCTATTGGAGATTGACCAAAATGATCTGTTTAATTTCTTGAGGGAATATATACCTGCCCTTTGCAGCACAATGGAGAATGTGTCCTATGTGATAGTGCTTAAATTTATTTTGCTTCCTTTGTTTGCAACAGAAATTTTGCACTGGCTAAGAAATTAGGAGATAAATTTTTCCCATAGCAAATGCTTTCATGTTTCCTTATAGGGCTTCCCCAGGAAATCTGCAAATAACCTAGTGTTCCACTTTTTTACCTAATATTTGTTCCCATTCTTCCTTTGTGCACTTGCAAGAATGAAAATGATTAGTTCTTACTTTGCTCCCCATTCCTCTGTTTGGAATAAAAAGTATGCCAAATATATCTCTGCCGTAAGTCCATTGGAGATAATGGAGTTGCAAAGGGTCTAAACGTTACTCATTGTGTGCAACCTGTAACCTCATTTTCAGCAGGATAGGAGTAGAGGTTCTCTGTGCCTTTATTTAGAGCTGCAGCTTCCATTAAATTTAATTACTTCTCCCTGTGGCTGTAAATAGAAGGTGTCTCTTATTAAATTTAATTCCTTTCCCTGTCAGCTTGCGTGGTAAAGGTGTGGCTACTAAATGAGGATGTCTCCTATGTGGAAGGAGACTGAATCAAGGATATACAGGAGAAGATTTCAGTTTTATGCTGAAACTGATAAACCTTACAGAAATAAAAATCACAACTGTTATAAAATACTCCAAAATTCCTTGATTAAAAAAAGGAGTTATCTTCTAGAACTGAACTGCAAATGCAGGAAAGTCAAGCAATGTACGAAAATAACCTAGAGGTGCATAATAAATAAAGTTATTTATTGTGATTAAGAATGTTAAATTAGGCTTTCTTTGGGTATCTGGCTTTCTGATAGGTATGAAGGTAAGGAGATAATTAAAAAAAGAGTGTATTTTTTCTCCTTTAAAGTTTCTCAAATAAATAACTTAAGGATGAATTCGTAAATGCCTGTGGACTTGTTCTCTTGAGCTACTGCCTTTGTATCATGCACTGTGAGTAATGGAGTAAGCTTTCTATATTGACAGTGGTCTTTTTTGGTTTTTACTCTCCTCTTATTGTCTTCCGCTATCGTATTTCTCATCAGTCCGGTGTGTGAAAGTGGCCCTTTCCCTAGGTGACCTAACTCTTACATGAGATGGTGTGAAGGTTTCAGTAAAGTTTTCATGGGAAAAAAAACAAATACCCTTAGGGCTGTGCTGTACTCACCTTTGTCACTCATAATCCTCCTGTTCTTTTACTGCACATTTTTATCATTGTATTTTCTGCATGACTACGAATGTACATATTTGTGAAGTGCTCATCACCATGGTATCCAAGTGCACTTCAGTTTATTAAAAGGATTATATGATGTGATTGCTTGTAATGGCAGGGGATTGGACATGATGACGCAAGTTCCTTCTAGTCTCATGTTTCTATAAAATAAACAAATACCATAAAAAATTTCCGTAAAAAGAGGTTACCATTTGAAAGGTCACTGTATAGCATTTAAAACAGCACCAGTTTTGTTGCAAAGTACATTGCGAAACGTTCAAGAACTCTGCCTTCTGGCTTCCAGGTGGGTTCTCCTTAGCTGCAGTTGAGAAAGCAGCACAGCAAACCAAAGAAAGGTTGAGATTTATCTTCTGCAGGCCCACTTGACACTGTGAATCCCAGCTGTCCTGCCCTAGCTCAGGTAGCCCCATGCTGGGTGGAAATGAAGTGCTAAAGTATTTTTTCTGGACTATTTTGCCTGTCAGATTGGGAATGTAAAGACTGGGCCTCTCCAAGGAGCCACTGTAAGCAACTTGGAAGCATGCACACAGGCAAAGTCTTATAAAAGCAGGGTGATGACTGGTGAAATTCATTGTAGTAACAAGTGTTTATTCAAAATGAGTTGGACTCCTTCTACAGGGCTCTGATGGAAAGAAGGGAGAGTGGGCACGATTATCTGGGCAGGGGAGTGGAAATTCATGCTCTGTGCTGGGCAGGAGGGGTCTGTCCCAATTCCTGTTGGCTGTTAATCACATTAATGCAGCCTTACATCAGGGATTTCTGAGTTCTGTTGGGGCATTTATTAGCTGTGTGCCGTGCTATCATGGTTTGTATGGGTGTATCTGCCCAGCTCAGCACTCTGGCAGAAGAACCCGTGTTTGAACCTGTCCCTGTGGGCAGGCTCCTGCAGAGGACAGGGCTGGTGTGGGTTACCAGGAATAGGTGTCCAAAACACGGACAGTGGCAAGGAGTGTAACATTCCATTTTAACAAATACAAAGACCACAGAGTAATCAGTTGTACTTGTCTGAGTAGAACACTGTATATTTATATGATAAAATTAAAAAATCCTGTTGCATATAGACTATGCTGCCTATGACTGGCTTTCTGTGTTGTGTGCACTGTTCTAGATCTGGCTTAGCTGAACGCCTCTGAAACTACTCTCACAAGGAAGGCTGATAGGCTATAGATATCTATGAATTAACCTTTCTGAATTTTTTTTTGCATTTTTCACTGTTTGACATTAAAAGTTCATGTGTTTTCAAAGGTTATGTTGTTAGCAAGTCATTCTAGATTGGTATTGTAGAATAAACTTTTTTGTTTTCCTGTGTGTTCATTCACATTCACAGGCCAGGCACCTAAGAGGTTTTAATTTGTAAGGGATTTTGTTTTCCAAGTAGCCAGTGACAGCAGAATTATAGTTCTGCTGATCCAAATGGACTGTTACTGCACCAAACTTAAAATAGTAAATCATTATAACCATTCTAAGAAGGGGACTCTCTGTCCCCTTTTTATACTATATAAAAAGAGTATATTATTATACTCTTCATGCATTCAAAAAAAAATTGATAAATGGAGAGTCAAACAGAAATATATCGACTAGTGTAATTTTAATACTTCTTGGTGTTTTCACTGTTTTTAAAAAACTGCTGTCTCATTTCCAGCCTTGTGAAGTTTAAGTTCATCACATCAGGCAGTAGGAACGGATTCTTATTGTGACATTTCAGCTAAATGGGTGTATATGTGTTTTGTGCATCTCCTTGTATGGTGCATCATTGTGGGGACTGGGCTGCATAAAGTATAACAAACACGCCTTTTTCTGAGACTTCAGCTTTGTTCCTTTTCAAATGTAGCTCTGGTGGAACCAGCAGGAGATGCTAAAACCTAAGAAAATTGAATGGGCTGTATGGCCATATTGAATGGTCTCCAGTCATATTTCTTTAATGGTGTAAAATTTTTGAAGTGACATGTAAAATAAAGCCTTGAAGGGCTTGTGCATATTAGGAACATGATTTCAGCTTAGGTACTGTGCCCAAGTTAGCTTTAGATCTAGCTGGCTTAGATATGGCAAGTAACGAAGCTGCCTTGGCATGTGTTTGCTAAGCAGGCAATCTTCAATCTGCTGAAATGGATAGTGCAGCTATTTCATTCATGATTCAACCAGTTAGTCAAGAACACCATTTCTAGCCAAGTGTGCTGTTATGGAAGACTGTTACCTTCACAGGCTCATGCACTGACTTTTAAATACGATAATCAGGATTCAGACCAAGATTCTCCTACCAAGGCAAAAGAATTGGCTTGCTGTATTCCCGCTGGAATCTGAGGAGGCGAGTTTTTTCTATTGGAACACTTTTCAATTATGTATTTCTGTAAGACTTTAGAAGTTTTGAGACATTTTAAAGTGGGAAAACTTACACTTAATCACTTAAAGTCGTCTTCCTGTAAACAAAAACATAGCCCTAAATTTTTATTGAGCTGTGGGTGTGGGCAGTAATTTTTTTGGCTGTTCATTTGTTAGACCATTATGGATTCGGTATGATCACTAGTTTACTAACAGATGGACATCCTTTTAAAGCCAAGCTGTTACATATTTTTACCATTTTAGTTTGGATGGAAACCAGCTTTTTACCTTATGTTGTGCTTTTTATTTCTTATGTCAGAGGACAAAATCACTTCCAAAATGTTCTTTTAAAACTAAGGAACATTTTTGTAATCCATGTGCACTTCTTCACCAGACCATCACTTGCCTTGGATATTCCCCTGCTAGAACAGTATCTATGACCTCAGAGCCTCATTTCCTGCCCCATCCTCTACCTAAATCAATGGAATGCTGTTCAGTTGATTAAAGTCCAGGTACAGCAGACTTAGATGTCATGGCAGATGCCAGGCCTAGGGATATTTTGTCTTTGTTCAAGTATCCTACCATTTGTTGGTTTTGCCATCTGTCACGCTTTGCCTGGCGACTCCCTTTGTTCTTGTTGACTGTGTGGTGGGCCCTGCTGCCTATATTTGATTCATAGCTCCTGACCAAAATCTGAGCCAACATCCAACACCACTGTTACTCACTACTGTAAATGTAAATTTAAAATTTCAGTAATATACAGTGTACTGTAGATGTAGATGGCAATATATATATTGATGGATGTTTTCACTGCTTTCTTAGTGAAATAATTGCACCTCTGAACATGATACAATACCCTACCCGACATATTTTAAAATTAAGAATATTGTGGTTTTTTATGCATCTTCTTTATTGATTCTAAGGGCTGATTCTAAAGACTCCTTATTGCACAGCCTTTCTCTGAAAATGTCAAACAGAAGAATATCAGCAGAGATACAGGTAACTGATAAAGAATGGATTTAGACCTTCTCTTCATTTTCCTAGTCCAAAAAGCAAAAACTTCAGTTTTTACTCGGAAGAAATTTACTGAAGGAGGAAAGCAGTCTGGCTGAAGAAACTAAGCTATGTTTAAGACTGTAATCCTCATGAAGGGGAAAAACCACAGGAAAACAAAAAACAGTCTGATGTAATTAAATTGAGAGAATCAGGTGAGATCTCAAAGGCAAATCTTATATAAAAATGTGAGGAAAAGCTTTTAACTTCTCAGAAGTATGGTACTAGTTGCAGAAAAGGAAGTAAGAAGAGTAGAAGGAGACTGATTTGGTAAAATCATGAACTCGTTACTGATGTCAAAGGATAAAAAGTATGTGAAAAGTATAAACTAAGTCAAATTATTAAGGATGTATATAAGGAAATTATAAAAGAATATGAAAAAAAACTATAGGACAACTAGCAGGAGACATCAAGAGTAAATAGTTTTGTAACTATATTGCCGGCAACAGTGATTTTGAGGAAAATCTGTTCCTTTTCACTTATGACCAATGATGCTGAAAAATAGCACTTTTTAATGATTCCTTTTTGTATCAGTCTTAGCAAAAAGAAATGGAAAGTTCAGTTATGAGAAGCTGCTTAGTACAGCCGTTGCCACAAAGAGTTTAAAGAACTCAGGCAAGAATACAGTCCAGTGTGGATAGATGAAGTAGATATTTTCTTATCAGCTCCTCACAAGCTTCATCACAGGCTAGTTACAAAGAGAATATGGTTCTTACTGGTTATTTTGTGAAGGATACTTGGCAGAAAACTGAACAGGTGTAGCATGTTATCTTTTGAGAAGGAAAAAGGAGAGTCAAGGCATCATAGATCAGCTAGCTAAACTTCAGTTTCTAGAAAAAAAAACTTTGGAAAAAATAACCAAGCAAGATCTTGTAAGCACTAGGAAGGTAATAAAAAAATGAATAGCAGTCTACACTTTTAAAAAATGAATTGAACCAACTAGCTTAGTTTCCTTTTGCAGCAGGAAAACAGACCTTGTGAACTGTTACTCCTGAGATTGTCATCAAGGACTGAACAGGGATTTTGTGCAACAAGACAAGTTGAAAAGTGGGGCTAGTCACACTAGTCATGATTTTCAAGCCGCCTGACTTCCCAACTGCTGAAAATTCCTGTCTTCGTTATAGTGTGACTTTTCAAGATGTCTCATTGGTGTGGGTTCCCTTCCAAGGTTAAAGAAAATTTATTTTTTAGCAGACATTCTAGCCAACCACCAGCTGAGGCCTGTAAATTAAAGAACTTTTCAAAAATCTTTAAAGAAAATTACAAGATGATATAAAATAATTTTACATCCCTTCCTCCATGGAGGCATTCTGACAGGTCTTTAAAATGCTTCCTATTATATGAAATTTAAATGTGGAATAATGGGTACAAAGAGACTTAGATTATTTCTGTTTTCTCCACTTGAGCATGGTTGAATTGAGTAACTGAAGGGGAGCAGGAAGGGCCGGCTGACCCCAAGGGATGGGATGCGGGGACCGAGCAGGGGGTAACACAGCCATCGGGGCAGGAGCCCTGCCAGCCGGGACGCAGGCCCACACAAGCAAGGATGGCAGAGCAGACCCAGAGACTGTGGCCTCATTCGGCCAAGAGCCCAGATCAGCAGGCAGGTTCATGGTGATGAGGAAGGTCAAGTTGGCAAATAAGACTACAGGTCCGGATCGGGCCTGGTGAGACACAGCCCTGTGATCACTAAGGCCATTAAAGATTATTAGTGCCCTCACGGCACTTCAGCCAGACCTTGCTGTTCCTGGACGATTGTTCAGGCTTTATGTAAGCAAAGGTGTGCAAAGGCTGCTGACAGAAATGCCTTTTGTCTATGTGTACTTATATATAAACCTTCAAGACATTTTCTAAACAGATTTAAGATTTCTTTTTCTTTCTCACCTTATCTGTCATGCTGTTACAACATTTCTGTGCTGTGATTAGAGTTATAGCCAAGAGTGACTGGTGAAAATGAAAATATTCAAGAATTCAGACTTAATTTTCATAATTTTCCAAGGCTCAGCAGTTTGTCTGAAGCTGTTATGGATGGTTTACTGCTGCTTTCCATCTACTGTCATTGGCTCGTCAGTATTTGGTACCCTTTAAATTGACTGGCATAAGCCAGAAGAGTTTGCAGCTTCAGTGCAGCAGGAAGGATTAAGCTCCTCTATAAATATGTGCCTACTGTAACCATGCAGCTGACATTTGAGGTAACAGCAAGTAATATCTTTTGAGCCTGAAAATCTTATCAAACATCTGGGACACCTGCTCCCAGGCACAAAGTTTCTCTTTGTTTATTTTAACAGTTCCAGGTTTTCTCTGCACAAAATTTCTCTGATCAGGGACTCAAAAGGTGTGTACACAGAGTATCAAAGCAATACAGACCATACCGAGGTCTTACTGGATTAAGAGTAAAAAATCCAGGCCAAAGTTTCTGATCGAAGTTTTCAAATGGACTGTAGTGATATTGGCAAAATGAGAAAGTTCAATTCACATAAGAACATGTGAGTTGGTTTTGTAAATGAATTCATCCTTCCTCACAGCCGCTAAAGGGACTGTGAAGAAATTTAAAAGAACTTTAAAATGAAGGGAGTAAACTAATTATTTAAATAATTCTTTCTTATACTTTGCTGTGTATGCTTTGTCATTTGTTACAGGTACTTCCATTTTTACAGGAATCTCCACTGATGGATGACGTTAGGAAAGCACCCTCAAGGCATCTTGCTGGTCAGCAAACTGAATGGTGAGTTTTGCCTATAAATCCCTCAAAACTTTTCCTTCATTGTTGCCAGCTAGTTGTGATTCCACACAAAAGTGCTTTCGTAATGACTACATAGAATTTATCATAGAAACATAGAATAGTTTGAGTTGGAAGAGACATTGAAAGGTTATCCAGTCCAAACCCCCTGCAATGAGCAGGGACATCTTTAACTAGATCAGGCTACTCAGAGTCCCGTCCAGCGTGACCTTGAATGTTTCCAGGGATGGGGCACTATGTTGGTCAGGGGGAACTTGCCCTTGGTGAAGCCATGCTGGCTGTCTTGAATCACCTCCCTGTCCTCCACGTGCCTCATGTATTACCAGTTCTGTCTTGCACCAGTGTTTAGTAGCTAAGCTAGCAGATTTATCAAGATTCACTACTAAAAGGACTCAAAAGCCTTCACTGACCATCGCAAGCAGTGTAGCCTCTTAAGCACAGTGAGCTCTGCTGGTGGCACTATCCTGGAAAATGCATTATTTATAATTATTGTTTTGAGTTCTAGTTTACTATGCTATCCTGTGTACACTTAGTTTGGTTTCTGACTCCTTAAAACTACTAATATATATTTTATACAAGATACATGTACACAGTAAATAATCTGCAAGGCTCTACAGATGCTTACTTATGAATTTGTTAGAAACTTTTCAGTGAAACATTTTTCAGGAATTTGGAGTCTAAAACTGACATTCAAAACTAACTTTACTGAACTATATGTATTTGAGGAAAAATGCTGCTTAATCGAAACACCTGCCAAGTACTATTTATAGGAAAGGTTTGTCAAATGGACAAAGACAGGCTAGGAAAAGCAGTAAGTAAAAGCGGAAAATCCCAGGTTAGTGATTCAGAAGACTGAACTCAAGTCAATTGCTGTTGCAAAAAAAAGAAACCCCACAATACTGCTAAGTATAAAGAGATGCATAGTTGAACACTCCTTCCAAGTGAAATTCAATTGGCTTGTAATGCTGTCCATAGTGTCTGACCTTGCAATTGAGAAGACTTCTTAAACATGTTTTTTTCACAGTCTGTACATATTTTTGAATCTTTTTGTGGTGTTTCAAAAATGTATTTTTTAGCATGGGATATGAAGAAACACATAAAGGAACAGAATGAAGGTTTCAGCAGTTTTTATCCTATTTTTACTTTCCTGAAGAAAAAACACAGGAGTTGATACTGCTTTACAAAGGCAATGAACTTCTTTGTTCTAGTTCATCCTTTCACTGGAAGTTGTGG
>KZ506330.1:164537-177334 GCA_002844005.1 Limosa lapponica baueri | reverse complement strand
AGCAAGGGGGTCCTTTCTGAACCTCGTGACTCAACGGGAGGGTCCCCTGACAGCTTGTCTGACTCTGTCCTCTATGCAGTAAATAATAGAGTGTACCTTCACATTGAATCTCATAAATCACTATCGCATTTACTACTGGTTTTATCCCACTTACTACTGATTTTGTTAAATCACTGTTTCACCTTAATAAATATTTCACTACTTCACTCTAACTAATGAAATTAATCACTCCATCCGGACAGAAGGTCACAACAAACATAACTAGGTAACAACGCTTGTCTGGGTGACCACATCTTTCAGAGATCTGTTTTTGATGGTAATTGGCTTGTTACCTATGCTAAATAGTTTTTAATGGTAGAGTGCTTAAGTAAACAATCCTCTTCTGTTAGTTCTTGTCTACTACTTTTGAATATTGTGCAGTATGGAAAATAAAAATATACAGACAAAGGTAGGCCATCGAATAAAACTTTGTATTCTGATATAGGCATATACAGAGATCATAAGCTTACAGAGAATTTATGAATTGTACAGACAGGTTCTCTAAATAATCAGTTATCTGTTAATTAGGAAGAATTAGAGTCTTTGAACTGTGGACAGATGCATGCAATTAGAAACAAGACCGCATTATTTTCAATAAAGGAATGCAAATCAACAGCAAGGGAACAGGTGCATAAATGTCATGGACCATTAAAACTTATCACAGGTGCATTATGAAGTATGTGGAGAAGCAAGTCAAGTTCATTCACCAAAGACTGCAATCAGTTTCTTATTATATAGTATGGAATAGTGCAATACTTTTGCAAAATAGCTTTGCGTCAAGTAATACTTTTATTGCTGGATATGCACAAATTTTTCTCCTTAATAATAACACTAATATTTCAATTTGCTGAGTATTTTTTACTGCAACTGTGTTCTGTGTTAACGTACTATTTATGTAGCTTGAGACTATGAGAGATCAGTTAATATCTAACCAACAGGTCTTGTCTTTAGAGATGTATCTCTGAACCTGGCCATAGCTTCCTATATGGTAACTGACTGTTAGACATAATTCTTCTTCTTTTGGATGCCAGTAGATGGTTTCCCAGCAGCTCAGTTTGGTTCAAAGGGTAGGATGCGAAATGTCAGCCCCTTGTTTCTCAGTGACTGAGAAGAGCGAGCAAGACATGCATCTCCTGTGTGACCTGCTAAATGAAGGCCAGCGTACACAGCGGAAATTTTATTGGTTGTAATAGCAAATGTACATGTCCTTGCTGCAGTTTGAGTATCCATGCAGAAATAAGGTGCTACAGTCGAAACACTTGGTAAAAGGCAATTTATATTTAAATGTGACTGTAGGAATTCCAGCCATTAGTATTTTGAGTGCTTTTTCTACAAAATAGCTTGGCTTGATTCCTTCTTGCTTCAGATTGCCTATGGAATTATGCCAACAAAAAGCTGGATTAACATTAGCAGCAATTAAGATCAGCTGCAGACTTGCAGCAGTGCAACACAACATAAGTCTGCAGAGGAAATACCTGGTGTAAATAACTGTAACGTAATTAGATAATCTGCATTTTTTTTAACTGTTGCTGGCTCACTTGAAGCTCATTTGTATATTCACAATTACTTAGTGATAATCATTAGTGATAGTGATAATCATTACCGTATCTTTTGACATAAAGGAGATATTGATGATTGATATAAGCAGCCAATGAGTATAAACATGCTCTGGGATATCTGCACCTACTCTACATGCCTCTTCTAAAGATACACTCTCAGATAGAGGAAAGGGTTGCTTTCAAGAAGCATATAACAAATGATGAAGAAAATCAAGCTGAAGGACAATAAGATTTGTGGATCTCTAAAACTGCAATTTCAAAATGCAGTCTTGCTTCTATATTAATTGGCACATGATATTAACAGTATTGTAGTTTGGTTTTTTGCACAGTGTCTAACCATAGTGACTGGGTAGCACTTCAGTAGGAAACATGTAAATATATTCTGTTCCACTGAAAAGAAAAATAAATTTTTATTCTGACAGAAAATGTCAAATTAATTGCAAAGTAAACCTAGAACATTTTTAGTCAGAAATATTCCACTGAAAAGGTATTTGTGCTGTCAAATACTAGCTCCCTATTTGGCTCTTGGCCTGAGTTCCTTCCCTGAGGTCATCCACGCTGTGGCTATGATGCTTCACTCCTGAGATCTCTTGGTCTAAATCAGCCAATTGTTCTTACAGAAACTCAACCGTGCTTCTGGGAATTGTCCGTTCCAGTGACCACTCCCATTAGGCAGCATGGGAAAGCCTGCATTGGGCTTGGGTCCCTGCACAGTCCCATGGCCCTATCTCTCTGAGCTTTGTGCTCTGAAACACCCAAATGCATGTTCATTGCCAGCCTTATGGTCAGGCAGCCTGTGCCTTCACCATGGCATTATAGAAACATTTCTCCGGTAGTTGTTGGCACAGACTGGTAGGTGTTGGCACGAAAGGCTGAGAGAGCTGGGACTCTTTAGCCTGGAGAAAAGAAGGCTGAGGGGAGACCTTATTAATGCTTACAAGTATCTAAAGGGTGAGTTGAAGGAGGATGGAGCTGGACTCTTTTCAGTGGTTCCCAGTGACAGGACAAGGGTCAACGGGCACAAACTGGAACATAGGAAGTTCCATTGAAATATGAGGAAAAAACTTTATGGTGAGGGTGACAGAGCCCTGGAACAGGCTGCTCAGGGGGGGTGTGAAGTCCTCTTCTCTGGAGATTTGGATGCAGTCCAAATGCTGCCTGGATGCAGTCCTGAGTAATGTGCTCTGGGCAATCCTGCTTTAGCAGGGGAGTTGGACTAGATGATCTCTAGAGGTCCCTTCCAACTCTGACAATTCTGTGATGTCTGTGACTTAGGTAGGAATTTTAGACCATTGAGCAAGTACCTGGAAGGTGGCTGAACAAGAGCTTTTGTCAATCATCACAGTCACACAGGTGGAAATTATTGCACCCTGGTTGAAACTTATTTGATTTTTTTAGCTGTTATTTTAAATACCTTTTTTACCTTTTTTTTTTTCCTTTGGATGGAAGCAGATAATTTTCATGACATTTTGTGGAAAAACAGATTTTATCCTGGTTTGTAGCTGTAGGTGTTTAGTTGATAATTCAGGAAAATGACATTTTCTGAGTAAGTTTTTATGTTAACAGTCATTATGGCTCTTTCTAGAAACATCTTGAATGCTTTTTTCCTGACACATTTGAATTGACTGTTCTGTTGTTCCAATTAAATGTAACTGTCAGAGGTCAGGATCATTGGGTGTGCCTGTCGTTAATTGCATTAACATAGCACTCCGCATCATTCAAGATCATAGTCATACTGATAGTTTTAGAGTACGTTGAAAACATCAAAACTTTGAATCTAGCCCCTACGGAGCGTGAGCAGAATAGAGCAGAGCACTGCAACGATGCACTGCTGTTGCCTCTGTTGAGCAGATGGACTGCTGTTCTGAACTGCTGGTAACATTTTATTTTATATATATGTATAATTTTTAATTTATTTGAAGGGCAGTAGCTTCATACTTAAAATGTTGAGAGTTGTAGATCGAAAGCCCTGGTCATAAACATATGCAGCATGTCAGTGATATTTATTTCCAACAAAAGGAATAATGAAGGTGGTTTTTTTCATGATCATGGCTAACCAGCTATTCAGAGACCTAGGGCTGTAAGCTGTGGACACAAAGGCTGCGGTCTGTCTTAGTGATTGGAGAAGGCACACCCTTGCTATAGTGGTGTGAAATTCCTTGAAGTGCTGCTCTCTCCTCAGCAGCATCACTTCAGATTTCGCAAGAGAGGTCTGCCTCAGCCAGCTACTCATCCATATTCAGGCACTGAGAGCACTGTATTGTCCTGTGCTGAAAAATCAATACTGTGAATACTGTGTGTGCTGAGCCTATTTGATCTCTATGGTTGTCATGGCTACACTTCAAGGTATTGATTCATCCACAGGGATCTCAGGGTTGGATGGTCCCTGTATTGAGGCAGAAATCTTTTGTCCTGTGAAATCTAAGCACATTCTACAATGCACCCGGTTTCACATATACTTAGACCACCAAAGTAGGATTTTTTATCTTCTGGGGGTGAGGGTGGAAGGGGCAATTTCTCAAATACCTCCTGAAAATTCCAGCAGATTCTATTGCCAAAGTTATTGCAGACATGATAAAATGTATAGTGAAAATTATATGGATGAAATGAAAGGCACTCAAAATACTGCTGGTTTGCTTCAGTGAACACAGTGAATCATGCAGACTGGGTGTAGCCTCAGTAGCTGTTCCTTGGATCCTTTTGTTCATGTATTGGATCTATTATGGTCAACTTAACAAAGGAAGTGAATTGGAAAAGATTGTGATTGGAAAGGATTGTAATTTATATTAGAGCTTTGTATTAGAAACTGCTATGTCATAGTGTTTATTAATACAGTTTACTTTTTTATAAACGCATCTATGTATACAGAAATGTATTTATTAAAAAAAAAAAAGTCCCAAATTACCTATGCTATATATATATATATCCTAATTTTGCCCAGTAGTCATGTCTCTCTATTTAGATATCTTTTCACTTTTATTCACTAAAGTAACTGATCCATCTATGGTTGTTACTGGCTTTGATCCCCTGGAACATGTGTAACAATTTAGGTAGTAATGTCTTAGCCAATTTTACTGACAGGGAACTGATTAAAGTAATTGGTAAGGTAATACAATAAGAGTGTGGTTTGACTAAGACCAAAATGCAAGTCTTTGAGGTCCAAAGCTCTATTCAGTAATCTGATCTCTCACTGTCTTAGATAAATTCTACTTTTTACATTAGCATTTTGAAAAGCAAATTTTTATTGGTAAAAGGTGAATCTTTAGTGGAAATTCCTTAAAATGTGGAAGAAAGAGAGTCAAACTGCATCTTGTATTTATAATCCAGTGTTGGATTCAGGCAACACACAGTGTTGACTGGTGTGACAGTGTAGATCTTTCTGTAAAAAGACAGGAAGATGCATAATGGGAAAGGAACACTGGACAGTTTATAAGTAGAAGAGGGGTGTTCTTAGTGTGTTGTGCGGTAAGAACACCGATCTCTCTCCCAGCAAGGATGCAGATACTCGTTTTGAAAGCGTTGGCTTGGGTTTGGGTGAAAAGGTGCTCAGTGAAAGGATACGCGTGACTATGGAGACATGCTGTTTGAATTTGCACCATAAAGTTTATGACACGTAAAGCCCACGTCATGTGCAGAAATAGCTTTTCTAGTTGAATCTGTTTATTCATTCTGCCCAATGTCTGGGTAGAAGTCAATGAAAAATCCTGAGGAGTGTAGCATATGAAGGCACGGACCCCGGTCGGAGATGCAACCAGAATCCTTTATTATCACAAACTGTGTGCTTATATAGAACCAAGCACCTTCTTCCCAACCGACCCGCCCCTGCAACCCCCAACTGCCAGACGGGTGGAATTCCCCTCCATCAGTCGGGCGCCAGGCATTGTTTACGGGTCGTCCGGACTTGCTTATGGGCCGTCCTGCTTCTTCTGTTCCTTCTTCTGGTCTCTGCTTCTTCCACAATCCTGTTACCGTCCTGTTCTCCCACAGAGGAGTACAGGGATTGAAAGGCGACCAGTTGCCTCAGCCTGCTGCTCCCTCTCTGATCCCAGGTGAGCTTCTCTGAAGAACTGTTACTCTCTTATTGAGCTCTTTTGACTCCACCATCCAGCTGGTTCCCTCTCAAATGTCTGTCTTTCCTGCACTAAGGATTGGGTTGCTGAAATTTAGGGAATTTTTTGTCTTCAGGGAGAGGTACTGAGGCCCCATGGTAAATTCTGTGTGTAGGGATTTCTGGTGTTAACAGCAGTAAACTTACCCAGTTAGTGTTGTCTCTGCTGAGAAGCAAGAAAAATGCCTTCACAGGAAACCCACCAGGTTTCCTAAACTTTAAGCAGTTCCAAAGAATTTTGGATTGCATTTACACAAGCCCATATTCCCTCCTGTTCCCTGTTACGTATGCTAGTTTTCCGTCTGTGTTTTTGCTCTTTGAAATCATTGGTGGTTTATACGTATTGGAGATGATTCTATATGTGGAGGAAGCACTCTAAAAGATCTCTTTTTCTTTTGTTGTCCTCTGTGGATATACATGTTGGGTGAATGAGTGCTGAGCTTAATTTCTTTGTTGGATCTTTCCAGGTATCAGTACAGTCAGCAGGTGGTCCTATTTAGGTCTTGAGCTCTGAGTATTATTTTGGTGTCCATAACAAAATATATATTTCTAACTGGCCCCAGCTGAATACTGGCCCCAGATTCTTAGTCATCCACAGCCCAGGCCTGAGAACTCATGATAGAATTGAACTGGAGGTATTTTTGTAGATTCAATGCGTGTTACAGTGTTCTGTTTCTGTTACCAAGAGCAAGTTAACCTCTTTCTATACACACTTTCTCCTTCCCTCCCTGTACTTTCAGTATTATTTACTAATAGGATGGATACTGTTTAATATCTTCATTTTTGAGCTTCCTTCCTATCTGGGATTTTCAAACTTCATTCATTTTCTATGAGGTATATTCAGTGAGAAGATGAAAACCCAGTACTTTTTATTGCCAGAGCTTTGCTACTGATAGAAGACAGCTTCCTGCAGTTAATCTCATCATGAATTGTGCTGTACTCTAAAACAGCATGTTAAAATCTCGGTTAATTCATATGAAAGGCACAATGGGCATTTTAAGCTGAGGTCCAGAGCACAGACTCATACTGAGCATATTGTTCCCACTCTCACAAAATATGGTATTCATGTGCTCCTGAATATCACCTTTTAAAGAAACTGTTGTGGAATCAGAATCAGGGGAGATGCAGGGCCATGAAGTTACTAACACTACGTCTCTGGTCTTTTGTGGGCATCTTGCCCAGCCTGTGAGCAGAGCCAGTCAGAAGCATCTTACGATTCTGTCTAAGCTGATACACTATGTCTCTTAGTAGCGTGTATTGGCTTGGATTCAGTGCTGTGCCAATGGGAGTATAGACCTGTCTCATATCTGAACTATCTAGAAAATTAAAAAAATAAGCTTCAATGTACTTCTCACTCATTTATGGATAACTTAAATATATTCACACAAGGTAACTGTGTCTGTGAAATCTGACTCCTAGATATTGACTGATTTCTGTGGAGTCAAGAATTCATCCCAATGGTATAAACAAAGGATCAGGATCAAGTAATAAAGTATTGTTTTGGGAATAATCTTTTACTGTTAGCAACACTATCATTTGGTTGTGGGTATGTATTTCCATCCATTGTTTTAAGGTATGTAGAAATACAATAGGTGAACAAACTTTAAAAAAAAGAAAAATAGATTTGACTGGTACTTTCTTGCAACAAGGTCCAGTAAATAGCCCTAAAATATTGTTTCTTCCTCTTTTATAAAAAAACCATTTTTTATAAAACTGTTTTTGAACTAATGAAGTTACAAAAGTTATGTGATAAGCAGATTGGATGGCTTCAATCTGATTACCTCTAATCAGTTTAAGAGTAAGAGGTAGGACTTCCACTTTAGTGTATCTGAAGTTATGGAATTCTGTCAGTAATGATATAATATATGATGAAAAAAACACTTATGAAAAAACAAACCTGAAAAGAAACATGCAGAAAAGAAACTCCAGCTATTAGCTCCACTCTGTTTTATTTAATTTGATTTTGTTTGGGAGAGAGGAACTTGGTCGTGACTTACTGTCTTGCAGCAGTGACTGACTGAAATAATTTTTTGACTGATTGAGGTTAAAAGTTTTATCCATTCTCTTAAATTAAGAACATAAATTGTTAGGCTTTGTATTGACGCACTCAGAGTCAGTACAAAGATGTTCCTTTCCAAGGTATATAGGTGGAATGGGGTATCATGGTGGTGATAAACTTTGAGGATAGGACACAGATGATGTCAGATGACAGAAGCAGCAGAGCAGCAGGGGCTAAAGGGAGATGAGGTAGCGCTGCTTGCTGTGCCTCTGGGAATAACTTCACCCTAAACTCTGTATCTCCATTTCTCTGTTTGCAAGGTGGAAGAGTGATAGTTGAGATCTACTTAAAATCATGGTGGAGTTACATTGTCTGCTTTTCAAGATCAAACTTGAGAGGAGAAGCCCTCTCCAGCATTCTTATTTGTTTGTTTGTTTGCTTTTTTATTTATTTCTCATTTGGAAACTATGCTATAAGGAGAAAGGAAAAATAGTTATATACTTCAGAGATTCATAATACTCCATTTCTGGTTACTACAGATAGTCTTCTAGAAAGCTTTCTGGGTGTTTAGAAAAAGCTGTAGTTCATCTCTTTCTAGGATTCTGGGATTAATCATTCATTTATGAACTATTCAAGGTCAGACTTTCAGCAGTAATCTACTTAGTAGATTTTCCTGTAGCTGATGCATTTTTAAACCCTGGGAAAAGAAGCTGTTGCAACCAGCTGGTGGCCATTTCTACACAACTGCTATAGATAGAAATCCAGCCAGAGAATACTTTAGCTGTGTTTTCTTTTTTGATTTGTGTTTATTTCTGAGGGATTGGTACCTCTGAACATGTGTGTGTGTGCACATGTATGCACGCTCATAGAATCATAGAAACTCCTCACAATCCACAGTGTTTTTTAAAGTCAGAAGGAGAGATTTACCATAGATGTGAGGTAATTCAATCTTTGTGAGGTTAGGAGAGTAATCAGCTCCTCTGAGAAGAAAATATAGCCTAAATCCCATTATTGAAGGATTGGATGCTTTTTTTTAACCTTTTATTTCTCAAGGATAATTCAAGATATACTGAAAACTCATAGTGCCTGTGACTGTTTAGGGGGAGTTGAACCAAATGCACACTGAATGTCACTGGCAAATGTCATATCTAAGTGTAAAGAGCAAAGACTTCCCATCACCTCTCAGCTATGGTATAAAAGATGTCATTATTTATTTAACCCCTCCATGCTATATTAGAAAATGGATTCTAAAGCAGTTATATTTGAATCAGTTTAAAGCAGACCAATATAATTTGGTCTGATATATGATGACAAAATGCACTGCTTTCTCCGGAGACCAACCGAAACTTGTATTTTGTGATAATCTACAGTTAAAACTCTTGCTAACTGCAGCAGGCACTGAGGAAGAGAGAAATGGCTGTGAGGAGTCACTGCAGCTTAGTTCTTCAGTTTTCTTAACTGCAAAGAGATATCTTAAAGTACAGTTCAAGTAATTTACTAGTCAAATATTTCTTTGCAACAAACATTTGATTATGGGGAACTAACTAAGCATCTGTTAAATTGTTTTAAATTACTGTATCACTTAATCAAAATAGGTTCTCAAGTCAGGTTGTTAAAGTTTCATTTTGGAGGGTTTCGGCATTTGCATCTGCTGAATGATTTATTTCCCTGACATTAGCTGAATATTAGAGGGGAAAACACAGTTCGACCTCGGGCAAGCTGCCATGAGACGCGAGGCTGTTTCAGGTTGAATTTTCCTTTTTAAATTTTTCATGAAATTCTCTCAGCAGGGCCACTGTTCATCTCTGAAAAGATTTTGAACCTAATAACTGTAACTGCTTCAGTCCAACCATCAGGGAAAAAAAAAACAGCACGGGGAAAAAAAATAAGCCCTGCACTGAAAAACATGCATTTCATCAAAGCTCTCTTCCTGCTTTTACTGCACCATAATAACACTGAATAAGTTTAGGGGCCATCAATTGTAAAATTATCATTTTTCACCAAAGCAACATTATATTAAATGCTTAATTATTCATTACTAATGCTTGTCATGGTGAAAGATTGGTCCCAGCAATTTTTAAAGCAGTAGGCCTGGCTTTTCTTCCTTGAAGGTTAATGGCTGAGCCCTTGGTTTCATTAGCTTTCCTAAACGTAGCACACCTCATATGTCGCAGCTTAGCTTTTTGCTTGCTCTCTTGTCTCTCCCTTAGTGACTAAACAGTCACAGTGCTACATGGTTGGTAGGGTCTGTTGCCTGGTTTTGTTTCGGTATTTGCATTGGGATAAACTGTTCACCCTGGCAGTAAAGATGGGCGGCAGCAAGAGTGAGGTTGGGGGATTTGTCAGATATAATCGTTCGTGGATAGACTGAATCATTCCTGCTGTGGCATTTTTTAAATGGTGGCACTTAGCTTTAAATGGAACAAGATGCACTGAGATTATGAGCAAATTATGCAACCTGCAGAAAGCTATTTACTCATTTGAAATTACATGCATGAAATATTGATGATGCATTAGTTACATAATGGCAATAAAAGTGGACTGCGTTCAGTCGTGCTAGGTACAAGGCCACAGGATTACAGCCTTAAGCTTTTTCTTTGTAAACCTCTGAATGCTTAAGGTTTGTATTTTGCAGGCCAGTTTCAATATAGCCAGTAAATATAGGCTGAAGGTTGTTTGGAGTTTTTCAGAACCTTAACAACATCAAAAATCCCCTGTAACAGAGAGATCATTCATTTCACTGACATGGAAAATGGTTGTATTTTTACTAGCGTTAGAAGAAATTGCTTCACATGTTGTTTTCATACTGCTGTCCTTATGCACCCTTATAAGTAAGGAGTTTTGAACACAGGATTGAGCACACTGTATTTTATGCACTTTTTATTTTTGAGCTCTTCTCCACCTCTTTTAAAAGAACAAGGTAAGCCTAAGTAACAACACTGAGCAGAGCAATCAAAGACTAAAGAACTAAAACAGTCACTAAAAATCCAGGAATGATAAAGCAGACCTAATGGTATTATTTCCATCAACTTTACCATCACTGCTAGAGACGTTTCCTTGCTAACCAGTGGGCTAGAGAGTAGTTTGATTTCTGAACCTACTAGAGCTTTCCGTTTGGTATTTGTTTTCTACCCTCTTCCCACTCCACTAAAGCTGAATGGGTGGCACCTTCTACATGATGCTAATTACTGAACTTGTTTCCTATAAATAAAGCCAGCACTGTATAAATAATGAATTTTGAACCTAGCTATACATGTGCTAGTGTTCTATAAATATAAACGTGGTAATTTTCAGCAAAGCTATTCAGTGCACTTTAAAGGAGATAAATAATTAATATGAATTCCATTTAGTTATTAAAGAGGCACTGTCAAGATAAAAATCATTGGGGTTTTTAACAAAATTCCCTGATTGCTAGTAGTCAGATTGATAAATGAAAACAGAATTATTTGAAATATCTAGTTCAGGTCTTTTCTTTGCTATCTCTATTAAAACCCACCCTTTACAGACAATGATAGAAAAAGAATGTCTGGTCAGAGAGCCAACGGAGGCCCAGAATTGCCATTGTTTTGCTGTTTGTGCTCTTTTCGCTCAATCTGGAAAGGAGAGTAACTGTTTGTTTCCTAGTTTCTAAGTTTCATTTGTGCTTAGGGGGCAGGATTATCTTTCCCTTCCTTTCCCCATTTTCTTCTCCTAAAAAATATGCTAAAAGTGCCTTAAAGGAAAGAAAATACACTTTTAATTAAGGATATAAATACATTACAGTTATGAGATTGGGGACCAGCATACTAAGGCATCCCCTTTTCAGGAATTTCTTTTGGTAGGAACAGCCTACCAGAACTGGTGAGCAGTCCAGTAGTTCTCACATTTTATAGCTTGTATGCAGTTTTGTGAAGCTGCAGGGAAGTATATGTAAGAGAAATGCAGATTTATTTCAATGAGTGTCACTGGGAGCAGAGAAGTCATTCAGAAAGTCTTCTCAGGTTTTCCACTGAGTACCGAGCTCCAGTGCTGAAATCAAGCTCCTGGTGGCTTTCAGGCAGGTGTATGGAGATCACGGAGCTATAGTAGACTGTAATCAGGAAAAGTCATCTTCACCAGGACAGTGCAGCTTCTGGAGCTGGGAGATTTGGATTAGGGGTTCAGTGACAGTTCTTAACTTTGTGCTGGGACCTTGTTCAGGAAGAGTGCCAACCCTAATGTGTCCTTCCTAACTATGTGCAATATTGCTGGTTCAGATTCTCTGGGCCTGGATGCTCCTGGCCCAAGGTGCTGCTGCCACTTAGAAAAAGGTGGGAGACCAGATACCAACAGAAGATACCTGTTGAAGGCTGCCAGCTGGACCCTGCTGCTTTATGGCATCTAACACAATACCACTATGGGCTGCTCTTCCCTCAAGCCTTAATTCTTTGGCAAAACCTTTTATCTATTTTTTATATGAAGAAGACCACGTAATGTCTGGACTTGTAATTGCTTAATTGGGACATGTTTTGGATTTGTTATTGTACTTTTAAAAAATGCCCTATCTTCTTACTAATATTTTGTTCTACATTAGCAGAGCATTGACACAGATGATATAATGAAGGCCTTTTCTAGTAACACAATTTAGGATTATAAAGTGTAAGTATTTTTACTGTATTTCATTTGTAACTTAATACTAAGTATCCCTGTTTATTTCAGCTAGCCTGGGAAAGCAAAAGTGTTAGTAAACATTTTCTTCTGATAAGTTTACAGAAGAAAGCAAACCACATTTAAGAAGCCACCTGCTAAGTCCACAATTTATAAAAAATATTTGGAAGATAAATTAAGAAAAGGAGAGGGGAGAAAATAATTATTACTGCATATGACAGAGGGTGCTATTTATTTACACGCTATTAATGATAAAACAATTATTTACCATTCATAACTCTTTTGCTGTTTATTCTACAAAGAAAAGGTAGAAGGGGCAGAGGAGGGAAAATGATGATTAACAGCATCCTTCTGCTGCAGCAGAATTCAGAGCGTGTTGTTCCACCAGCCATTTGGACCCAGCCCCCTGAGCCCTTCAGTTTAAAGCCCACCTCACCACGTTGGCCAGGCTTCTGCCAAAGATTCC
>KZ506330.1:149481-163297 GCA_002844005.1 Limosa lapponica baueri | reverse complement strand
TTTTTTTTCCCCCTGGATTGGCCTAATCTGTCCTCTTAGAGAAAATTGAATTTCATATTTAATACTAATATCCAGCCTTGCTAAATATCATGTTCTGAATGTTTAATTATTTTGCATGTAGAACATAATTAGCCATTTGTTTCCTAAACAGTTTTCATTAGAGGTTCCAAATGAATAAGTAAATGGCATTAACACCATCCCGACACAATTATTCTTTCATAGGAACATTGTATCATGTAAACTAGTTTCCCATTGGCACTGAAAAAACAAATTCATTCAATTATGCTGAATTCGTGTTCTTTTTTAAGTGTGTATCTGCAGATAGTCAGTATGCTGCATTGACTGCTTTGGAGAGTAAGTGAGTTACATGGATTCTTTTTCTAATGAACTTGTCCACCTCTGTCTGTCTGTGTGCTTTCATCTCGCCTGAATGTGTAGAGCAAGATTACAGGAAGAATTGGAGCACTGAAAATTAGTCAGTGTTTTCACAGAGTATTACAAGTTTGCTTGCAAGCAGGATGGGGAAATCAGTAAGTGGGAAGTGTCCCTCTGTCTGGTCAAGCTCAGTTTGTTGTCGACAAAGACCATCTTTTCCAGTGCAACCCTCTTCTTGAAAACCTACAGTACAACCTCAGAAATACTCAGTTACCTTCAGAAAAGGAAGACAAAGGGAGAATTGAGGGAATTGTTGACAAACTTTTTGAGGAATTTTTGAGAGAATATTTCCTCATAGGAAAATTCTGATTTGTCAAAACTTAGATTTTTTTCAGAGACGTGCTACTTTTGAGAATGTCCTTTAGGAAATGGCTTTGAGGCCATGTTTGAAATTTCCCATCAGAGCAAAACAGGTCAAATTAATTTGATAACCAAATTGTGAAGATAATGTACCTGAAAGGAACAGCTACATGCAGGATACTGGTTGCGTATGATCTTTCAGCTTCTGTGAAGAAGGGAGGCACACGCAAGTATTTGTGCTAGAAATCATAGACTAGTTTGGGTTGGAAGGGACCTTTAAAGGTCATCTAGTTCGACCCCCCTGCAATGAGCAGGGACATCTTCCACTAAAAGAGGGGGAGATAGTATCCAAACGTTCAGGAAACAAATATGTATCCTGGATAAAGTTCTGCTTCTTTATGTCCTCTGAGAGAGAAATAAAAGCTGAGCAAAGCAAAACCTGCACTTCTGAGGTTCTGTTGACTCTGGCAATTATTCGCTATAACGTGAAGTGTTTCTATTGGAAAAAACTTTTATTTCACAGTGATCTCAGGCATATTTAAAACACATTCAATCTAATGGAGACTAAATGGCCACTGATTTCTGAGACTTTTGGATCTGAACTCTTAGGCGTAGAGAGATATTTGGAGAGAGGTTATAAAATAATGTTGTCGTATGCAAGACACTTGGAGAGCTTTTATAGGAAAGTTTCCTCTGTCTCAGAAGTGAGGTTGCTGCTGTTGTTGTACTGATGTTTATGAAACCTAAAAATGGATGTTGGCTACCTTGTCTTTCAAAGATTGTTGCATCACTGTAGTGGGAAACTAAGGCTCTCCTCTCAGCAAATTGGCAACAATATCTTCCTTATTCCAGCTATTTTCCAGAAACTAATGATGTAGCCAATGATCAACGACATAACTTTTCATACCAAAATGCAATGAGTTCAGAGCATTACAGGCTCTCTAATGCTAAATAATTTGCTGATGTAGATTGGAAGGGCTTCAATAAAGCTGAAGGAGGTAGACTGATCTACACCACACAAGTGGTGTAGATCGTTCCACTTTTTAATATTGAAACTCTTGAGAAAAAAAAAACCCCTGCTGTATTCACTTCTGCTGGTATTTCAAAGTGTTATCTTTTATGCTTCCTTACAGGAGACATGGCAAAAGAATGAGATGTAGCATAGAACTCTGTCAAACACCGTAGGAATGATATGTTCAGGTATTTGTCAGTCAGCCTGTTTTGTAGTTTTTGAGTAAAAGCTTTTTTGCTACAGGCAAACCAAGATAGTGCAGAAGAGCCAAAGAGGCTGTAAGTGAAAGTGGCATTTCCCGTATTTTTAATTTTTTTTTTTCCCATGGATGTGCAGTATAAATTGAAGCAATTCAGAATAATTAAAGCAGGCTAAGTCACCACATCGCGTAAGTTGCCATATCAGCCAATGTAAATCAATTTAACTTCGTGGCATTTTTTTCCCTCAGGACTTAACCCAGTATATCTGAAAAAATAGGATACATAAGAAGTGTGTTTACATGAAAGCTGTGTTGTTATCCAAGAGAACATAAAGGGCTTTGATCTGTATTTTGTACAAAAATATAAGGAACAAAAGCCAATCCACTAAGGGGTGTAAGTCGTATTTGAGAGAATCCTTCATAAATTTTTAAAATAAAAATTAAATATTTCCTTAGAATTATTTTACAAATCACAAAGAATTAATCATTTTTAGGGATTTATGCCTTTTGAAACGAACAAATTTTAATGCCAAATGAAGCAAAGTATTTATTTATGATACATATGATAATATACTAAAAATTTTTGTATAATATAAATTTATAACATATAAATAATTTGCTACAAAGAAGCATTTTCATATTAGTGGTACTTGTTACGAAGCACTGAGGATTTAAAGTGCCCTTTGGTTCTCAGGCTACTTGCACTGAGCCCTGTTGCTGTTCAGGGAGTTCTCCTTAACTCAGGTCGGAGGGCCACTGACATGCAGCCATGTGCTCTGTAGGTTTGAACAACAAAACAAGACACTTTTCCATCTTTTAAAAAAGTCCAAAGCAACTGTGTCTGTACTTGTGGCTGTACCTTGTCTTGCTCAATTCTGTGAACTTGCTGACAAGGATTGCACTCTGGGCAGGAGACTTGGCTGGAGGCCTGATTCATTCACTATTACGTCTTTCTTTTTGAAGCATCCCTGGTGGCTTTTTTAGTACTCCTAGTGAAGAATCTGGGTGCTCCCTGTGCTTCAGGGTACCTTCTTATCTGCTGTAGGAATTTTTCAGCAATCCCAGAAGCTTCTTTTTATCCCATTTGTTCTGCAGTACAATCACACAGTATGGTCAGGAACCCAGGAGTGGTTTATTGCTAACCACGAGAGAAGGCAGGATTTGTAGTGAATCTGGACTTGGGATAGGTATGGGTTGTCTGCAAGGGAAAAGTGGTCATGAGGCACTTGAGTCTTCACATTGCTCATGGGACCTCAGTCCCAGATGCACAGTAGAAGTAGCCTGCAGTTTGAACATGGGAAAGGTTCAAAGGCAGCAACAATACTGAAGAAAACAGTTGTGCAACTCATCTGTTCCTTGCCTATGTTCAGACAATGCCAATCCTTTGTTGCTACTATGAGAGAAGAGCAGAAACATTATTTCCTTTCTGTTCAGATGATTCACAATTAAGAACGAAGCTGGAGATATTTCTGTCAGGATTAACTGCCAGTTGTCATAGGAGAAGAGCCCATATGACAGCTTTGAATCACTTAAATCACACAGGCTTGTGTAATAAAGCAGCTGCAGAGAGGCCCTAGCCTGTGGTCCTACAAGTTTGAATAAATAAGGACAGGTATGGAAAATGGTTTGAAAGAGCAGGTCTTTTGTTAATTCTTAGAATTTTAATGTTTATGTTAGGAGCTCAGTTATTGTATAAAGAGTGCCAGAGATCCTAATTTCTTTTTATTTTTTACTTTTTTTTTTTTTAAAAGTGAGTTTAATTCCTTCTCTTGGTTTTGGAGAAAAGCTAAAAAACCCAAGAATGTGCTATCAGATTCCCCAAAATACAGTCATGTAGTGTTTTCTATTGCTGTTAAATGTCAGAACGTTTACATATTGCCTTTCAAGTCCATGTCTTTGTGTTCCTGGATTAAACAATCTGTAAAAATTCAGGAATAGCAGCTCTGGGCTGATCAGTCAGTGATTATGTGATCACTCTGAAGTTCTGTCTGGATACTGTCAGTTGTAACCTTCCTTGTTGTTAGTTTTAACTTTTCACACCCCACCACACTCCCCGTACGCTGGTGACCTCCTGTCAATCATGCATGCTCTCCTGTTGTTTTCCTTGTCCTGTATTCATTAGTCTCTCACCTCTGTTTCCTTTCCTTTCTTTTCCTGTTTACCCTCTCCTTAGAAAACACATATCCAATAACATTTTAAAAAGGCCAAGTTCCTCTGGTAACCCCTCTTTCTGCAAAGATAAAAATCTTGAGATGTACGGCAAGATGCTGATGCAAGACATGTTTTTGTTCGTGCTATTGGAACACTTTATTCTTTGACTTGTCTATTTAAACTCTCAGGCTTGAATTCATCTCCCCACATGCAGATGTCTCCAGTGTAAATATTCAGCTCTGAACTAGTCATCACAGTTTCCCTTTATAGAGAATGCAGAAATAGGCACTTGTAGAGTGTGATTCAAATAATTCTAAAATAGACAGTTAAAATAGGTTAGACAAATCGTACTTTAAAGGTGCATATCACTTTCAGATGGCCATCAAGGGAGACATGGATGTTGTTTGTCTCCAAACAAACCTGAGAAATGCCAAGAGGGGTGAGGTGTCCCACAACAGACTGGGTATTTTTGTTTGTATGATAATAATCACATGTGAGCGCTACGTGTATCATTGCTTCTCTTTGCTGCATTGATACCTTGGGCAGATTGCTCACTCTTTCCAGGTTTGTCTGTATCCAGTTGTTATCTCAATCTTTATCCTAAAATTAGTTACTCCCTTGCCCTGCTTGGCTTCAGCTTTTCCGAATGTGTGTCTTGATTTACAGCCTTGATGCTTGTGCTGTCTTGTTCTGTGGTCTCACTTTGCTCATCACGAAGTGATAAACTCAAATTTACTTTGGGTAGAAAAGGTTTTAAGAAGTTAATTTGTGACGTCTTAAGGCTTCTCTGTACCGCTCTCTATAAATAATAATGTCATTGTAGCTGTACTGTCTGTCCTGGAGGTAGTGCTGTGTCCGTGGGAGGAACTCACTTGTCTGCGTACATAATGGCAAGATAATTTTTAGGGAACCTCAAGTGTCAGAGCAGAGGTTACAACTGAGGAGAAGTTACTGAAGATGGGGAGAGGAATATCTGGGGGCTGAGGCAGGCAACTCCAGGCCCGTCCATCTCCTGTAATTCACCTTCTGTTTCTTCCCAGATACACTCTGTATGGTGCCTTTCACCAAGAAACAGTTCTTATATGGTGTGGTACAAGACACAATGAATGTAAACTGCAGGGACAGAGGAAGAACATTTGATAACTATTAGTATAATCTGCTCGGGGACCATGAGTCATCTATTCAACATGTATTTTCTATTGGACTTGATGATCTTAAAGGTCCCTTCCAACCTAAATGATTCTATGATTCTGTGTTTCTATATTAAGCCCATGCAGCCTTCTTATACAATGCTGAGAGCTATGCATGTCTTCTTAGCGGAATTTGGGCCTGTACTTTTAATATCCCAACATGTAGTTAAAAAAGGGTAATCTGGTACCTGATTGGATTGAAAAAATACATTTCAATGCATAGAGCTAATGATTATGAAAGGTAGTAGGCTTTGCGTGTTAAACAGCTGCCCTGAATGGGAATATGTAAACAAGCCTTAATGCAAAAAGACTTTAGCTCCTAGTTTTAGAGCTTTTAAAACTTTATTCTCTACAAAAACCATAATTGTCTGCAATCATATTTTATATGTGTTATTTAGTTGACTTTTCTGTCAACATATTTTGCCTTGGGATAGCCTTGGAAATGAACTGATGTATCTTAGTGAGTTTTTATTGATGAAATACTTTAAAATAAATAATCTTTGTAACAGTTTTATGTCTTGCCATCTGGACTAAATACATCTCTATGAAAAAACACTTAAGGCCAAATGTAAAGGAGGCTTGGGAGGTAGGATGCTCAGCAATGCAATGCCCGAGAGTTGGGTGGAATTCATGATGCTGTTAGGCGTATAAATTCCTTGTGCTGTGAGTGGGGAGGATTCACACCATCCAGCTTCCTGGGAAGCAGGATGCTTCAGGCAGCTGGGGTAGAATGCAGAGAGAGGGATCTGTCTGAAACTGAGGTTACAGTTCGGAGCTGCTGAGTATCTCTGCCAAATGGGATTCGGAGTCTGTAAATTAGTCACTGCACATGTTTGCATAGTACTGAAAACTGTTATTCTGAAAAAAACCCAAAGGTATGAGGTTATACTTTCACAAATCAGGAAATGCAAAGTTTATGTTAGAAGAGAGAATTGATTTCGGGGTGAGATAATAATGCAGTGTGATAAAGAAACTGATAGTTATTAAAACAAAAAAGAAAACAACTGCAAGCTTTAACAGTGGGGGAGATTCTCTGTGGCAGGAGATTTTAAAATTAAGATTGTAAGTTTTCCTATGAGATATAATCTTTCAACCCTGATTATGCATCTGTAGCGTCTGAACACAAAACACTGTGTATTATAGAGGTGATGGTGCTTGGAGAGTTGGAGAGGAGAATATAAGAAATTCTGAGAGACCTAGGGGAAAGAAATTGGGATGAAGCCTGTGACTAAGAAAAAAAGCAAGATGAATTGGAGATGGGACAACTGTATATAGCAATAAAAGGAAAGAGAAGTGTGAACATGGAAGACAGAACAAAAGCAGCATAGAAATGAGCATTACTGCTTACTAGTAAGGTGGAGCATAAGGGGTTTTCCTGTTTGATTTGTTTTCTGAAGGGGGCTCTAGGATTCAGCATTTGTAGTGGAAGGACAGTAGGCCCCATCCCCCAAGAAGGCTTTTCCATCTTTCAGTTTCTATGCTGCGTTTAAAGAAAAATGAATATAAACCAGGTAGAGCACAGCTATAAACTTGATGAATAAACTACTATTTCTTATCAGTAACAAAAAAATGAACAGAAATTACATAATAGCACCTAGAGGCTCCGAACGTGATAGAGGCTACACTGTGCTTGATATCGCACAGAAGACGAGAAGTAGCCCTCGCCCAAAGCACATTACTCTCCTATATGCACACTCAATGTGAATTCATTGGGGACTACCAATTATACTGATCCATAGAGGAGATAATATCTGTAAAACCTAATGATGTGATTCCCATTGGAGTGATTGTCTGAGTCGTGTGTGCAGTATTGACACACAGGCCTACAAATGCAAAATTTTAAATCAAAGTTCCATCTTCACAGAATGCAAGATAAATACAGTGAAATGGTAAAGCAATAAAACCAGAAAAGATTAAACTCTATATCTTGCAAGCTGATTTATATACAATGTGTTAAATAACTGACATAAGAACAAAATGACTAGCATGCATTTTTCATGTGCTAAAGCTATCTGCTTAACAGCCTCTCAGAATATCCAGGACTTCTAGCCAAGCAGAAATGAAATGCTTTATTCATTTGGTTATTGATATTTAGGAGAGGAGTGAGGAATTTTAAACAATTTCCTGAATATTTTTCTCACTGATGGCTGGGAAACTGCTTCTTTTTGAGGCATTGAATTTCATTGTGTCTATCAAGGTCGCTTCTGTTTGAGTTGGCTTTCCCAGTCCCTCTGTCTATTGAACATTAAGCTAAGAACCCAAAAGAAAAATGGAGTCTATAAGTTTTTTGAAATAAAATTTCTGATAATTTTGGATGGTAAAAGAACTTTGAATATCTGCTTTTTTTTTTTTTTAGGCCAATACACTGTGGCCTGAATGCTTTCTTTTAAAGACTGTTGACTATCTTATTTCTCTGAGGGCTTGTTGCTGGGACACAACATTAATCAATATAGGAATTTATAAAAATTAAGGAGAAGGAAGTTATTACTGTCTCATACCTTTCAGACCACTCTCTGTTCCTTGTAACCTTCATAATGCTTGATAAATCTTTCTTAGCACAGTTTAAGGTGGAAGAACCGTAAACTCCTCTGCATATTAGAACTTTAAGAACTGCCTGCTCCCCTGCTCTCTGATTTCACCTACTTCACTTTCCCCTAAGACCTGCCGGTCTGCCTAATAAGTATTTGTTTCTAGCCTCAGTTAAGATTTCTTTGCCAGGAGTACTTCACCATCACGTATAAGAAATGTCACAACATGAATAGTAGACGTGACTTCATGTAGGCTTAAATGCTTGTGTAAGGAAACTAGTTTCTCCTGAGGGTCTTCTAAAGGAACCTCAGTGATAGAGTACTGACAAGATATTGTCAGATGCAGAAAGTGCCTGATGGCCAACTGTTCCATGGTTTGTAATCCAAGGAAGATATTGTGCTGTGTACTACTACTTTACTTTTAGTCTAGTGCTTTCCTGAGCCTGCCTTTGATTTTGCCTCTTCTGTAAGTGCTAGAAAGAAATTGAGTAAGTTGTATATTTTCAAACCATTTCAAGCCTAAGGGACTTATTCCTAGGCTATTCAAGACTGACTGAGGAAGTCTCAAAAATCAGAAGTTATCTTTGATTTGTATGACAGCCAAGGTACTATCATCAAAAAGGAAAGTAGGAAGGGAGGAGCTGGGAAATTAATAGCTCAACTGTCTTAACTTCCACTGTCATATGTAAGCAAAGTTTCTGTAAGCACCTAAAGAGAAATGGAGGGAATTAGGAGCAGCAAGAAGTTGTGTAAGGGCAATTAAGCCTAATTTGTGTATTAAGGCAATAACTTTTCCTCTCACAGCAATGTAGCACTCATTGCACTCAAAGACCCAGGAGCAGATTTTATGAGTCAGCTTCTGGAAAGCTTCTGATACTAACTGACATTGCTGCTATACGAATTTTAAAACCAAATAATTTAATTAAAATATTTTTTACATATATTCCTAGTTTTGGTTAACAGTCAATTCATTTATACTTATTTCTGTATTTTGCACATCATTGAGATAGAAATGAGCATATAGATACATGCTCAAGATTCTTCATGGCAGAAGAGCACAAACTGACAAATGTCCTCCTGTGAAAGATGTACTCCAGTCTCTAATAACACAGTCAACAAATTTACATACCACAAGACTGTTTTATCCTTAACACAATTGACTGAACAGAGGTCTCCTTCTGCCTTAGAGACGCACCATTCCTGCCTCCAGTTCCCGTAACCGGTCCAGTTCTAAACCAGCATCTCCTCCTGGGCCCAGTTCTCTCCTTGGCATTGTCAGCCAAGGGCTGTCCATTGGTTAACCAGAGATGGAAAAGATCAGGAGTAGAGGGCTTAAGCTGAAGCAAGGAAGCTTTAGATTAGACACCAGGAATAACCTTTTAACATGAGTACTTGGTAACCGCTGCAGTACATTGCTTGGAAGAAACTATGAAGTCTTCACCATTGGAGGTTTTATGAAAAGGCTACACAGAAGTCTCCCAGGTATGACACAGGTGTATTTGATTTGGCCTTGGGACAGGTCATTAAGTGACCTGTTGAGGTGGTTTTTAGATGTTATTTCTGATATTTTATTTTCTGAATGTTTTGCCTTTTTTCCTGCCTGTTGTTCCCGGTTACGTTATTCATATGCAGCGGAACATATATTGCATTCATCAGTCAGTGCTGACTGTGACAGCCTCTAAATATATTATGTAAACTGGAATCTGTAATTGCAAAAAAACTTCCTGTAATCACCAAGCCAGTGTAGCTGTCTGCCTAAATGAACAAAATTCTGCCATTCATTACATCTGTGCAACTCCATCTAAAGGCAATAGGGATACATGGCCATAACTGATGGCTGAGATTTGCTTTATTTGTCTTTGAAATCTAGTTTCTATTGGTGGATGGCACAGAGGGAAAAAATTTAGTGCTGGTGTAATGCCATATCCCATATGACAAACTGATTTATTGAAAACTAAATGCTTTACATGGTGTGCTTCTGAAAACACATTGTGTTCATGTGCTGTTTTAGACCTTTGGAACTGGAATATACTGTTCCAAAGATTCAGGTAAATTGAAAACTATTTATGTCAACATTTCACAGTAACAAATTGTGTATATTTGCAGCCTAGATAGAATACCCCCAACTTTGCACAGAAAAAATACTGTTTTCAGCAGCAATCTACTGGAACAGGGGTTCTTAAACCTTTTCCAGACAAATTTGTTTGTAATATAATTGTTTCTTTTGCCTTATATGCACATATTTTGATTAGATGTCCCTTCCAAGAAACATTTAGCACCTGGGAAATAGTGATGAATTTGGACAATGCCAATTCCTACATTTAGACTGGGTAACAATCTGGAGCTAGCACAGGAAAATTGAAAACCATTGGTGAAAGCGTAATGTGGCTGTAAAAGGTCAAGTTAAAATGCATATCCAAATCCACAATCTTGTAATAGTCAGCAGAGTAAAGTAGCTTAGGACATTGCTATCTAAGTCACTTTGAATTTCTCACAGGCATTGATCATATATTTGATACCATTGGCATGAAAGCTGCTGCTGCTGTCAATTTATAGCCCAGGAGATGAAAAAAAAATTAAGTGTGTATGCTGATGAATTTGTTTAGCCGTATATTAAAATATTAATCTCTGATCAACTGCTTATCAAATGAAAGTTCAGACAGCATACAAACTACTTCATATAATGCTGATTATATAGATATTTGTAATAGCCATGCAATATTGAAACGCTGACATAAATAGCTTTCAATTTACCTGACTCTCCTTGTCAGCCTGTGAAGGTGAATGCTCTTTTACCCAAACTAGTTCTGATCAAAACCAGACTGAGGTCAACCGTGGGACAGGAGATTGAATGGGTTATCACTAATGTCGATTGAGAGTGATTTGCTTCAGCTGCTGCTGCATTTCAAAGGAGCAGTTGGTTATTCCGCAACATCAAAGAGCAGACAGAAGTTTTAAATGAATCTATAGCTCTTATAACCTTGCTAATGTGAACATACTCCATGTTTTATAAACTAAAGTTGTGTATATATTAAACCATCATATATTAATGGTATTTTTGTTAAATGTTCCTTTTAGTGTGACATGCCTTGATGTCACTAGTGTTTGCCCAAGGAACAGTTGAATATCAACAAAGATGTTGAAATTTGACCTCTGATACTGCTGGTGAAATGATTATTCTTTAAATAATGCATAATGTAGAAACCCGTAGTTAGGATTTCACTGTGCAATAGATGGATCAATCATGTGTTCTAAAGTGATGAATTTTCTAAATGATGTAAAGAAATAAGATATTTAAGTTTGTAGTTAGGTATAGGGACCGTATACTAAAAATACTGAGCTTATTATAATATGAAATACTAAGAAATGTATTATTTTCACTTTAACTGCTTGTCTCGCTGTATAGGTATAGTACTGAGTCATTTATAAGCTTGAAATATCTGTACTCAGAAGAAGTTTTAGCATCCTCTATTTTATAGTGCAGGAAAGAATAAGTTAAAAAAAAAGTTATCTGGAAATAAGCGTCTGTCCCAATAAAACTGTAAGAGAAAACTTGGTTTATTATTGATAATAATGACATTTTAATTGATGAGAATAGAATTTTTCAACTACCTATATAAAAAATTTGAATCTACTGCCAGGAGTTTCAATTGTGATGCACGTATTTTCCATTCTGCTTTATTTTCTTTTTCACAAGTATTGTGTTGAAGACAAGATAGAAAGAGATGAGCTTTATTAATAAACACTTTGCCTTTGAACTTATGGGCAATGCTTTTGATCTCAAGCTTTTACTTCTGTTTTTTCTCCCAATCACCAGCCATTCTACTACTATGAATTAATGCTGTGCTTTGTATTAATATCAGAAACAAATCAGGCTTAAAGTTTGATCTGTACTTGTCTCGTTTGTCAAAACAGTAGTCACCAGAGTCATCAGTGTTTGCTGCATCATATTTGAAAATCCATTTTAGATTGTAGTCCTCTCCTTTTGTTTTGATGATAGCTTTTTCCATCCTTCCTTCTACTGCTTCTCCCGGCACAGTCTTCCTGAAACTGACTGTGTACTTTAAATAAACTAAATCTCATTTCACCTAGTTAAGCTTTCCCTCATCTAAGCCAAGTTGTAGTGACTGGCTTAACTCTCAAAATGAAGCACATGGAAGTGAAAATAACCACAATACAAATAAAGAGCACTCTGGTGCTCAACTCATTACTTCTTTCTTTCTGCAGATTTGGCTGTTGGTGGTATCATTGGGTCTGCCAGATTGCATTGGTTCTGGCACTATCTATTAAAATGAGAGAATAAAAAAGTCTTCTCTCTGTAATTTTGTACTAGGTGAAGCAGAACTCTTCCCATAGCACCACAGACTCACAGCTAAGAGTCTGAATGGGTTCAGGAAGAAGGAAATTCATCATGCATCCTTGTTTAGCTTTCTCATTTGTTAGCAAGAGGACTTGCAGTCTGAATTGCCTGCTCTGAACCCCATAATTTATCCCCCAAATTAGAACTATCTTGCTGTTTTGCTTTTTTCTCAGAAGTGAACCCACCAATTTCAGGCAGCTGAAGTCCAAGACCCCTTGCAGTTTCTCTTCAATATGCTGAGACTAAGATGTCCCAGAGTGATATGAACCATATAACCCTCATCTCACTATCCTTCCTTACAAACTTTATCCAAGTAATGGCTGTTTACCTATCCCTGATTGTTTCATCACTTTTTATCACAGTAATTAATCTAGTGGTGAAATGTTTTAATGTTTATTGAAAATATAGGTATATTTTTCCCTGTGTATCATGGAGAAAAAAGAAGAGAAAGAACTCCAACTTCCAAACTCACAAATTAATCATGAATACCCTTTTCTCAATTCCCTTAAAACATTTTCTTATGCTTTTTGATATGGTTTCTTATTCTTTAAGCTATTTCTTAAGATTATCTCCCTCTGTAACAGTTCTGACATTAAATCACCTTAATTAGTTTCTTATGTTTTCTCTATATCTTTTAAAAACAAGGGAACTGGGTTGCTCTTCAGTCTCTTTTGAAGCTACTGAACATGTATAAATACAATTTAAAAGTTCACAGTTACCTAAGAAATGTCTGTTAATGTTTACGGATGCGTGTTATGTGGTCCTGCAGATTTGTCTACTCTTAAAGTAGACATCTAATACTTCTATAGCCAATTCTTTTTTATGTATACTTCTGCTCTAATGACCCGAGGGATATTGATTCCCGATTTGGTTCATCACCAACCTCTTCTTCTGTAAAGACACGGACAGCGTGGTTGTATAACAGCAATGTGCAATTCAGCACTGCTACAAACTCTACGTTGCCTCTTAGTGGCACAAAACTTTTGTTGCTGTCGTTTGCATAATGTTTCTGTAAATTACTTTAAGTGAAGAATCAGTATCCTGGAATGAGCATTTTTGTATCCGTTTATTTTGCACTGTTTGGTTGTCCTGAAAGCTGTCGGTCCTGTCCTGATGGCTGCAGGAAATGCAAGGCAAATTTGCAGAGACAGCTGACTCGCTCTGAACTACAGATCATGAGCAGCTATATTGGACTGACCTTTCACTTTTGTTTAACGTTTCCCTTCATCTCAGGAAAATCTTTGCTTATTGTTTCTTCAAGCTTTTCGTAGAACAGATGGTCACATACAGCTACTTGTATTATGAGGTAGATAACATGCAGAAGCAGTGGCTAAAACCAGTTAGACTTCCGAGCATGAGTGGTAAATATTTAAGAAAGTATTTGAAACTGGTTTGAAAACTGTATGAGATTTTTCAAGATGGAAGTTGACTGAAGAAAGAAAAAGCAGACAAAAATATTGTTGTTGTCAGGAACATATTCATTCAATTGGAAAGATATTCTCTTTAACATCTTTATAAATGATCTGGACGAGGGGATTGAGTGCACCCTCAATAAGTTTGCAGATGACACCAAGTTGGGTGGGAGTGTGGACCTGCTGGAGGGTAGAAAGGCCTTGCAGAGGGATCTGGACAGGCTGGATC
>KZ506330.1:120230-136503 GCA_002844005.1 Limosa lapponica baueri | reverse complement strand
TACATAAATTATTGCACCCTGGGAAATGTCCATGCCTTCCCTCCCCCGCATTTTTAGTAATTTATCAGTTAATATTATGATCGATTTAGAACAGAGATTGTCTGTTTCTGCATTTCTGTCCTTTACCTGGAAGAATCTTGGTTGAATCCCCAGGCACAAAAATTAAATGAAAATTGTATCCATTTTACAGAAGCATAAGGAGAGCACAGAAAGACTATTCTATATAGCTTCAGTTTATCAGAAAATTTGTGGCAGTAACAGAACAGAAATGGAGCTTTTCTAGTTCTTTTGCACATCTTTTTAATGGTTGTGCTACGTGTCCTCTGAGGAAAAGTTGAACCTACGGCAGATATGTGCTGAGGATGCTTCCTAAAGGCTTGTCATTGTAAAGGTGTCAGGAAATTAAATGAAAGAGAACAAAAGGAGAGTCTTTCTGAGAAATAATTTCATCTCCTGAAACGTTTCATGTGTGATGTATCCAAGTTCAATGAATGTCAAATAGTAAAGCCATTTTGCATGTTTATTTTTACCTTCACTAACTTGGATATCCTTTCTTTAAATTCCGTATCTCTTGTTCCGGCCAGCTTCTGTTTCTGCCCCAGAAAAGCATGATGTTGAAAGGATTTTGAGGCAGCAGCTAAAACAGTAGCCATTTTATGCACTAGCCTCCTTTCTGTTCAGTCAGAGCAGATGTGTCGTTGCATACCAACCACATGCTGGAAATCTGGCAGAACTACAGCATAGATCTTAAGTCATCCTACACAGGGACAAATATCTTTCCCTGTGCCTGTGAATGCTCTGGGTCTTTTGCTTCTTGGGACCGATGGTGGCTACTGAATGCAGCTCAGCCATGCAAAAAGCTTCAAGCTACAAAATAAGCCTCAAAGTTGGCTTACCTCCAACACCATCTGTGCTTTTAGATCTTAAACATGTATCTATTCAGATGTGTTAACACGTGCAAATCTATTGTTTTATTTAAAGTAGCAAAAGACAATAAAAAATAAAAGGGGAGAGAAACCACCCGCAGTGTGGAAATCCCTAATGTTGTTTTTCATTGAAGAGGTCGTGGGGACAGAATATCACTTCTACTTGGCTGTAAGTGTTGTATTTCCTGGGTGAGTTATGTGAAGACTATTGCTATGTGATGTATAGTAACTCAAAGTGGAGTTTTGCATGTGAATGGTGTTATTCTGAAGTCATAAAACAGTTACTTGCCATAAAGAAAGGCAGTTGATTTTAGGCCAAGTGTCTGCACTTTATCTAGTCATCATTATGGAAAATTAATTTTTATGGGCCTTCATTTGGTAGATTCTGAGGTCTCTCATGTTCACAGAAGAAATTCTAGCTGGTACAGAGTAGTATTACTACTGGAGTAGTACTTAAATTATTTCTTCCTGAAAATAGTTCATCTATAAGAGAATATGGTTATAAGATCCGTGCCTATGTGCAACATTGTGTATATCTAATAGGTAAAAATCCCTCTGGAATCCAAGGAAAGGGTCCCGTTCCCTTTGGGGAGTTTCAGACAAGTCCCTACATTTTATATAGACTCAGTGGCAGGTACTGTGAGTGCTGAAGCCTTGTACCTTTTTTCATTACTTTTATAATACGCGTTAAAATGACATGGAAGAAGTCAGCCGCTAAACTACTCATGTTTTGTGGAAGTCTTGGCGCTGTGGCTGCTATTGGCTTTGGTAGTGACTGTGTCTTCGCTTCCTGTTCCTCCTATTGCTCGCTGCTCTCCAGACACCTACAGCATGTCAAGTCAAGTGTAAAATAAGATGTAATGGTTACGTATGTTTTAATTCTACAAGTCATCGTTAGGTGGAATGCTATAGCTTGTGTCGTGCAGGCAAGCAGAGATGATGGTCAGAACAGTCTATTTAGGCCTCACAGTCTCAGGGTCCAAGATCTGTAAGTGTTTCCTGTTTTGAAAGCGGCTAAAACTGCTAACCTTGCCTCAGATTCCGTTCTCTGCACTGCTCGAAAAAGGTTACTGGATGCAGTTTTTCCATACTGGAGCCTTCCCAGTTTTTTAAGTAGCACCCTGCAATAAATCCTCCCTTGATGCCTCTTACACTACTCTGCCACAATTATTCCAGAGACATTCGTGCCAGTCACTTGTCAATCCCGTGTCCGTTTCTCTGAGAGTAACAGATTGCTGAACTGTACATATGCCACTGTCAGAAAAGTTGCCAGTGATTTCTCTCTCACGATTTTCAGTTGTTATTCCTTACTTGAGCACCCTACAAGGAGGAAAATACAAATACTTTTCTGTATTTCCCCACTACTATCTACCCGTATTTTTTTATTTCTTGCTGTTGATATGATGATTACTTCCCACTCCTCCAGGCTGCTGGATTGGTGTGCATTATGCATGCTTCTGGTCCATCGGCAACCACCAAACCCAAGATGCTGCTGAACCCTTGCTACGTTGGGTAGAGACAACAGAGATGATAGTTTTAAATCAGCAGCTTCTTTGTCTGGCAGTGCAAGTAATCTGAGATCATATAAATGCCAGCAGCATTTCTATGCTGCTCCCCTGATGGGACTGTCTGCTTTCTTGGCTCTCCGAAGCAAATCTTTCCTTCTGGCTGTCCAAATTTTGCTTGGAATGACATCAAGTTAAATGGCTTTTACCAGGTTGAGAACCGTTTCCTCCCCTGCCTCAGAGCTCTTTCCTGGGCGTCTGCAAGGCAATGAGATGTGCTGCCAGGTTGAGGTGGAAGCTGGAAATAGGTTTCATAGAGTGTACACCTGAGTAGGAGGAAGTCTTAAGCGGCATCATTACGTAGGTTACCATCATTAACCTACTATTTTTAAGAGATTGGATGTGTAATTAGTGACAGATAATTATCATGGGTTCTTTTCCATCCACTTTACATTCTTTTTCTTTCTCTTCTTTGCAGAAACCTCTTTTTGAGAGAACAAGCAATTAGTATTATTTCAGTTTCATGAATTCTACTTAACCTGGGAAATAAAATATTATTTATTTGCTCTTTATTGACAGATGATGTGCCTGGAATAGTAACCTTTGATGGTGATTTAATAAGTCAGGCCTTAACCTAGAAGCACTGCACTGTGACCACAAAAAGCTTTCCATATTTTAACATTAAGATCTATGATTGCTGCCTGCATGTTCTATTTATTTATGAAAAAGATTAATTTATTCATTTGTACTCAGTATCCATTAGACAGGGATGATATTCTTCAAACGGTGATGAATTGTCAACTAAGTAGGCCAAAGACTTTTCCTGAACAAGGACTCTATTTTAGCAAATAGCATAGCCCACAAAGGAAGATGAGAACGTCTATAAGGTTGGCAATTTTTGAATGCCTTGTGTTTATGGTATATGTATTAAATGAAAAAAGGAAAAAAAAAAATCCGAAGTCTGCATTTCTGCACAATGCATCTAGGGTCTTTTTTATTTCTGTACTTGGCTATTCCCAATTAGGATACATTGGATGCATTGCCAAGTAAAGCAAGGATTTAATTCAAACAATATATAGTAGTACTGGAGATACCTTTCCCAGTATTTGGTGTTATAATTTTGTAACTTCTGCTTTATTTTAGCTAAATACACATTTAGTGTTTGAGGTCCTTGGCTACTGAGGTGCCTAGTTCCCACTGATTTCAGTAGGAGTTAGTTACATTGGAACTCTCGGTGCCTTGAGGGAACTTCTGTGCCGTAGCACAGGATTCATGCCCTGATATCAGTCACCAAGAGCTGTGCATCTGCCCTCGGTTAGTTGTCTCTTCTAGGCAATGGACCCAGATCCTGTCTGTCTAAGGCAATCACACGTCTGTCTTAGCTAGAGGGGTTGAATTGGTCTGTGGATGTTCTTGTCTCTCCCTCTTGAGCATGGCAGGAAAACCAGAACAGAACAGTTTCTTCGAAGCTCTCTACTTCTAGGTGAGATGAATCCTACTTCTTATTTGTAAGCATGTTTCAGGCTTCAAAAAGCTTTTAGCTTAACTTACCAGGCAGCATCTATGAATGCTGTGAATGTGAAGAATCTTCCAGGTACTAAGAGCAGCATATGTGAAGCTGTATGAATACTTCAGACCACCAAACATAAGACTGTTTTGGGCCTACCTTTCCTACTTTATGTTTGCCCAACATCTTTTGCTATCCGGATTCCTCCATAGGGACTTCCTGACCTGTCCTTCTTTGGCTTCTTTCTGAACCATCTCATCAGAGACACTTTTTCTGGGCCTCAACTGATGTTTTCTGCTGATTATTCTGATGCCAAATCAGTGGTGGCAAACATGGACCACAGGCCATATTGTGTAGTAACCTATACAACATCAAGAAGCTGCCTGTCAACATTTACTACTTTATACTCCTTACTGTTAAGGCTGCCACCGTTTTATTAGGGGAACTGGCAAATGTATTTAATGTACAAAAACGCTACAGAAATCCCACAGAGTACTGTAGGGAGATAAACTGCTGTTTAATAAGATTTGCAAACTGCATATTTATCTGCTGATAAGCAAAGTGTTGGCTGGCAGTGCCTGCTGAAAAAATAGGTTTTGCTGTAGTAGGTGGGGTGGGATAGAGGAAATTTGTTGTTGAGATGTAATGAGATGTGTGAGGACCTAGTAAATAATACAGAGACATGTGGGGCAGTCATTGTGCTGGGTAGCCGGGAGTAGATGTTGCAATGGATGGTGGTGGGACAATGTTGGGGATGTGTGGCATTTGTAGGTTGCAGAATGCATTTGTGAGATGAGGATGAGGGAGTGGAGAATGTTGGCAGTTGTATGCCTGATCACTGGCTCATTGTCGTAAGTGTGTTATGGATTTGAATAAACAATTACGATTACCTTGTAACAATGCCTTTTTTTTTTTTTTCTTAACATGTAGGCCCAAAGCAGAAAAATGGTACAGTTATGTGGGTAGGGATGCATGTCACTTAACTGATAGTCTGGACTACTGGTATTTCCAAAAGGAAGAATGTCATATATTCTAATATGCTCATTATTTAATTGGGGGCTAGTTCTTCTGGTATCCTCTACAGCTTGTCAGAAATCAGTCTGGCTCCAGAAATACTGCAACAAGGAAGTGCTCTCTATTTTAGAAATGGGGGTTGATGGAGGCATGTTAAACTGAGGACGTCTGCAGCTGAGTTAGACTCTTTATGCATTCAGTTCCTTTTTCTCTCTCTCTTTTTTTTTTTTTTCCTGTGCCTCATCAGGGTCCTAAAAGAATTTATCCATTAATGAATTAGGTTTGACTTTTCAAGGTGATTGATACTTACATCCTGATTTGCAGAACAGCCGTAGCTGGGAAATGCTATTGCATCCCTGTAGCTGCTTATATGTACTAATACAGATTATTTCTAGAACATTTTGTATCAGATGGGAAAATATGTGATACACAGATGCATGTAAAAAGCACAGTGACCACGGGCTATGAAGTGACTCCGTATTTACGGTAGAGAAAATTCATTTCATAGAGAAAAATAAGGTAAAGAAATTCATTTGTAAGTATTGGAGGCACATGTTGTAAATGAAGCTCTTTCTTTATATCAGTCACTTCAAAACTATGTATTTACAACATTAAAAACATAACATTTAAAATATATATTAGCTTGAGATTTTTCAAATTTGTTTTGACCTCCTAGTTCTTGCTACTTTTACTTGAAAACAGGTATCCAAACAGCACACATGGCTTTGAAATCTGAGCATTAAACATTGAAACCTTGAAAATATTTTGCAAGTTATTGGAATTTTTAGGTTTTAAAGTAAAGGTTAAATTTAAAGAAAGCTGTTCTCACCAGATCTTACAATGAAAGCATCCCTGCATCTGTGTCTCACACCAGCATGACATGACATGACATTCTCCTGGGGGAATACGTCAGCTTGCAGAGACCTTCGCCCACGTATAGGTCAGTTCTCTTTTGAACAGATGTGAGATAATTGCAAGAGGTGTGAGAGCCTACATAGCTGGGTCAGGGGGTGAATTCTGCTCTCATACCAATGCAAACTCTTACCGAGAGTAATATCTAGATATGTGGGAAAACAGAATTTGTCCTGGTGGTTTCACAGGTGAACAAAAGGGCTGGATTTGGCCTGGTGTCTTTACTCCTTAATTGTACATGAGCCTAATTGAATATTAGCATAATTAAACTCACCACGTATTGACATATTGCCTTTCGCACTGACTTCTGTACTGTGACAGGGGAGGGGAATTTGCTTCAGGTGCTATTGCCTTTTCCCAATGGCCTGAATAGATGGAAACAGGAGGGGGAGCTGTGGGAACAGGAAAAAGAAAGGGAATTATTACTTTGCTTTTAATAAAAGAGGAAAAGAAACAACTCCAATTTGTTTTAGCCCTACCTGTTCTCACCTAAAAGACTACTTTGTTTAACCTCGAACCAGGACACCTACCACAGTGGGGACTAAGAAGTCATAGGGTTGCTGAGTATAAATATGCTGGGCAGTGAATGCTGGAGAGAGGACACTTGGCACGTGAACAACTGAGTGTAAAAAACAGACAGAAATAAGCACAAGCTGAAAATCTGAAGGTTTCTGACTCAGTAGAGTGACAAAGTTCTGCCTCCCAGTAGGAGGAAGTAAAATTTTAAGCAGGGAACTGGATTGAGAGCTCCAAAAACTTTTGTATACTTCTGTGGGTTTGAGGAAGGAAAAGTAAATCTAGCCTGGTGTTGTAGATAGTCCTCTGGGAGACCTCCAGCTTCTATAAGCAGGACCAGATTCACAAGAGGAACCTAAAAATCCCCCAAGGTATTAATGCAGTATTTATGTAAGGGTGACTTCTGCTTTAAATTTCTGTTTGGCATCTGGCAGATGAGAAGGTGGGGACCCATGCCTTGCACATGTGCTGTAACTGCTCTGTCTGCTGGCTTCTGCGAGGGAAAAAGAGCAGTACTGCTGTAGCAAATGCCTGCAATAGCTGTGTTCAGTTGTCTGTCTGCAAAGGAGGATGCATAGCCGTGAATCCTCAGAGGAGTTAGGTGCCTCCTTCTGCCTCACAGTTAGCTACCGAAGTGTGCTAGAAGAGCAGAGTCTAAGCGCTTGCCCAAATATCCTTAGCTGTCCCTACTGCCCAGCTTAGATGGCTCCCTTGGCTTTTGCTCTGCATGGAGTATGCCCATGTTTAAAGATTTAACTATGATTTTCAAAGGTCTCCATGGTAACAGATTCAGCTACCTGAGCTAGCACACCTGTCTCAGCTGTGATCATCATCAACACCTAACATCCCCTGGAGAAGGGGAATTACTAGCCCCAGTGGGTGCTACCCAGAAGATGGAGATAGAGGTGGAATTAAGTGTTGAATTCACTTCCACACATCATTGGAGCAGCAACAGGCTGCAGTACTCGCAGGCAAATCTACTTCAATAATGCAACAGATACAAAAAAAAACCCAGGTAGTTTCCCATCTAGTGACAGACAAAAAGAAAGTATGAGCTGCTTCTAAAATTAGTAAGGTATTCATATCCTGCAGTGCTAATAGTGATATTAAACCTTGCCGCCAATAGAATACATGGAAAGTGAGTGCTTAGATTCACTTAATAGTATGAATAAGTAGGATTCAATAAATAGACCATGCACTACAGACTTATGAGTTGTTCTGTTTTTGTGGGATGCTTTTTTCCTTATGATTCTTCATTACACCTTCAGTCCCAGTTATTTTGCTACTATTTAGTGAACATTTCCCTTTTTCTTAACTAGTCATATTTCTTATTAAGAAAATTTAGTCAAGGCTTTGGTGAAATTATATCGTAAATGTATGAAGCAATATAAAACTGCACATACTATTAACATTATAGTTCTAATATTAAAAATAGTATAAAATACATTCTGTAATCAGTGTTGAAAACATTTTCTTTATGATGTTATAGTTGTTACAATGACAAAATATTTTGATGTAAAACTGAAATTCCTTTGTTCTTTTTTATTTAGAGCTGTCTTACAACAATATTATTGTGTATGGTAGTATTTTATTCTATACACTTTAGATAAAACCACTGTATCTGTGAAAGATGGGATTGTACAGAATAATAGTGCAATAGTAATTGAAAATGTTATTTCTACTGCTTCATGCAATGTGGTCTGCTTCTGTTTAATTCACACCATAGCTAAATCATTTCCTCCTACTAATAAAAACATTACAAAGTATTCTTATTCTAGTGGCACTATGTCATTTATCAGTAATTGTGTGGCTTATTTAAGAGAGATTTTCAGCTAAAAACCCCTGCTATCACTAATAAATGGGGTCATTTTAATCATTATTTGTGGGTGAAATGAATAATCTTAATGCTTAAATAGGAGTTGTAAAGTAGCTGCAAAGTTAACCTGGGCTTTATCTAAATTAGAGCCAGAAAGAGTAGTAACTGAAAACCAAAACAAAACCTACCCCCACCACTTTCTGAACTAAGGCTGTAAGTCTACATTATTAACGCTTTGCTTGCATGTGCGGCTTTTGCTTTACTTAGTAAAGTGTCCGTATCTCACAGCAGAATTTTTCTCACTTTTACTCTTCTGATTCTCTCCCCCATCTCACTGAGGGGGGGTGAGCGAGCCGCTGCCTGGTGCTCAGTTGCCGGCTGGGGTTAAACCACAAGTATCAAAGAGAGGTGCCCCTCTCACGCAGGCTCAGACCTGTCTGTTCTTCAGTGTTCGGTGATTGTGCTGACAAAGACAAACACACGCTGTCCTACCCTTGCCCACTTTGTCCTGTTCCAAGGAGATGGAATACACAGGTACGTGTGTAGCGCTTTCGCAGCAGTGGGAATACACGTGCAGGCTTCAGGCTGAAGACATGCTCATGATTAAGTTTGTTGTGACTTCCTAGCCTCTACTCCCAGTTAATGTTGCCAGCGTACCCTGATGACTGAGTCTGGCAGTGGTGTTAAGGGGACAAAGCATAGGTTTCCTGAACTGTTTTGAGTAAGAGACACAAACCTTTGCATGAAAATACCTGTAGTAATAAATGTTCAGCCTCTGGGCACCTTTAGGTGGTTTTCATACAGTATGACCTCCTCAAGCAATTTTTTATGTTTTTCATTTTAATTCATAGGAGAGAAGCAGTGGCAGGTTTGCCAGGTAACAGGGCTTTTCTGGAGGCTGGAAGTTTATGAAAGGACTGGAACTTGCCTTTTCTCTGGGCTGAGTGGGTTATTTAATGTTATTAAAACCTGGGTGGGGAGGGAGAGAGTGAGGTGGCTACCTGAAAACAATTGCACGGGGCTGGAGGATGCTGCAGGAGAGATGCTCCTGCTATTATTACACATTTGAATAGTTTAAGCAGAATCTTCTACAATACATTCGTGAATGTTTCCTCTATGGAAATGAAGTATTTAGGATTTATGCAGAATAGCTGTTGAGAGGTGGATCATGCTGTTATTTAAACACCTTCATCTTATGTTTTTGTGTCTTGCAGGGATTCTGTTGGAACAAAACAACTGATTAGAAGACACTGAACTACTAAGATGCTTACTACTATTTCTGAGGAGGAATATAAGTAAATAAGAAACAACTAAAAAAATTTCTTCCAGAAAAGGGGAAATTTATCATGGAATGAAGAACCTACCAGGAACTTCTGTTACAGCCCATTTTGCTAATTTAATGCCTAGGTCTATTTTAGTTTTTTTTTTTTTAGGTTAGGTTTATTTTAATTTGGTCCATACTAAATCCTAAAGCTAAGCTCTGGCTATAGGAGATAATTGGACAATGAAGTCAGAGAAATTGCATTTATTATCATTTTTAAATTAGCAATGACAGGACCCATCTCTAGTAGATCATCTGAAGATGAGATGAAACCGCTGTGCAGAAAAAGGTATAATGAAAGTCTTCAAAAGTGTTCAATGTCTGCTTTTAGAATTACATTAAAAAATGCTCTCTTGCAAAAGTGCCAGCATTATTCCTTGGTACTGAATTCTCTGATAATGAATCAGATTCCATGGAAGTGATTTCTGACTGTAATTCATTAAGAATTGTTTATGGAGTTTCTTATCACATGATTTTCCTTGTGACCAAAGTTTCCATGAGATAAACTCATAAATGAGCCCATCCAGCAAGAGTAAAAGATTGCTCAAGACTCTAATAGGCCACAAATTGGATTGCTGAACAATCCTCTAATCTGTTGTCTCTGTTCTTCTTTCTCTATAACTAAGACTAAGGAGAAAAAAGCTATGAGCTGCTGTCAGTTGTAATTATGCCCAACTCAGATAAAATGTCCTGACCTGTGAGAGGTAGGTCAAATGTCAGAGAAGGCTTATGGGAACCAGCAGAAGGTTGAAGGCTTCTAAATAAGCTTTGCAAGTATTTACCCCTTTTGTAGAAAATAGCTGTGAATTTCTAAACCAGAAAAATTATAGAAAATGTCAAAGCATGTCTACAGTGACCCTGTTCTATACTAATCTCTTGTCAGGCATATTGATGAGTTAAGTGGCTTAATAATTATTTTGCCATCAGAGATGACACATATTGATGCCTCTTCAGCAGACAGCTTTTTTATATTTTATGTCTGGATTAAACCAGTTTAGCTCATGATGTTTAATGTTGTCTGTGTATATACATTTGTGATAAAACTAGAAACAACATGTTTTAATTTGACTGAATTTGCTAATCCATTCAGTTCTACTCAGTAATTCATTTTATAGACAACAAATTAATAGAACCCTGAAGTTTTCAAGAAAATTACTATCAATTTACAATACAAAAAATTAGTACTTCTCAGGACTACGTTGATGCTATGTGTATAGATTGTGATTGTAGTTATAATACTCTGTAATTTTTTTTTTGTTAGCTGGAGGAGTGACTTGAACTAAACGCTTGCTCCTGAAAGGAGACGATCAGTCAAAATGGTGATTATCAAGTGAAAAATGAAACATCAAACCAACAATATTGTGAATACAGCCTGAAATGTTTTGTCCAAGCTGAAGTAGTCACTTTCATGAATGAAACCACCATTTTTCACTATGAAAAAAATGCATTTGGTAAGTAAATATGTCTGAAACAGTGTGCCTAGCTCGAAATGAAACAGGTTAAATGTGGAGAACAGGAAGCATGATCAGCACTTAGAAACACTCTAGACTGAAATAGTTTTCTTTTATGTATTGGTACGCGGGACACAAATTTAGAGATGTGTCAAGGAGTGAGAACCAGGATATTCAGTCAAATCTGTAATACCCTTTAACTTGTACGTTAATATTATTACTGTGCATATAAAGCATTAAATGTATATTGAATGGCTTTACAGGCAAATAGATTGCTGCGTTGCAAGCACAGAAGATTCTTGTTGATTTATGGGATGAACTGTTACTCTCCCAGTTCTTATACCACTTTTGTAGCCAACACAAAATATCCTTTCCTTGGCATGCTACTGGAGAGGACACCTTAGCTGAATCCCTCTACCCTTACTCCAATCCTCTCCTTCTGTACTGGAAGATTGCAGTTGTGGTGTGTTTCCAGTTCAACAGAAGTGGAACCATCTCCAACCTTAAATCATTAAAGGATGCTCAGTGGTTACTTGATCAATTTATATTAGTCTGACTCCACTGAAATTTTCAAAGCAAAATATATGATATTTTCAGGTCCCGAGGAGAACAGATTATATATTATAAATAAACAATTGTCTGTTGGATACTTTCCCTAGAATATTAATGTATAAACCAGTTATCTGTTGAGTCATACCAAGCTTGTTTGAATTTTATTGCTGCTGAAAATACATTTTGAGTGACCTTATAGTTCTTCTTATAATGCATAATAAGTAGAATCACTTCTATTATTTTAAAAAAGCATGTACAAAACCCCCTTCAATTTCATGTGAACGTAATCTATGTAGACACTAATTTATGTAAATGGTAATACTTCCTATAGTATTTTCCCCCTAGCTCTGACCAGCCAGGATACCTCTGTGTCAGGTACTTCTCCATTATTATTTCTTCATTGGCCTTTTATCTCTCTTATCGTTAATGCTGTAGGTGATATGTTTAAGATTAAACCAGCATATTAATGCTTAAAATGCAAAAGTCAGGTTGATGTAAAAATATTATAAACATTTTTTATTCTCTATAAAGATGTTCTTTGGAGCCACATAATTTGCATGCCATGGTTAGATGTCTGTTCAGAAGAGAAAAATATGATAATGAGTTTCAGTAGAGTCAGAAGTCTTGTTGTATTGTAATTTTGCTTATTGCTAGGATTATACCAATTCTAAGGGATAAACAGGTGAGCTCTGGCTTCATCTCAGTTATATGGAGTGTTCCAGACAGAAGAAGTTTCTGTAAGGACTGTTAGTCAGGTCAGTGGGACAGCTCTCCCAAGTGAGATAATGGGATTTGAACAATGCCATCTGTACAAAAACATGAAATTTCAATATAGAAATACTGTTTTGGTAGCTGTATACCCTTTAACTGCCTTGAATATTAGCATTACCCCCAATGGTGCATTCTGTTGTTTGCTGAGAAGTTCATTCTAGTATTTTCCTGCTATAGCTATTCCAGTCACAGAAAGAAACTCGTGATCACTAAACAGAAGCTTTTATTTTGGGCATCAATCCTTTATTCATAAATATGGAGATGTTCAGCCTTCTAGTAATAATGCTTACAATCCCTTTTTTCTTCAATGGATGGCAGAAATAGATTTAAGTCATTTCACTAGACCCTGACACACCATAAAACTAGTAGGCAGATAATGCTGTATATCACAAGAAAGTGTAATGGTTGATGTCTTTTTAGCTGTTCTCTAAGTACGTGGGCAGCAAGAAGGGCAGGATCTGTCTCCTGCTCCTTTGTGGAGCCAGTAATACTCTAATCTCTGCCCTTCATCAAAACACCTGTGTACAAACTATCAATACCTATGAGAAATAACTCATTTCATAGGAGACGGCTTGCCATGCTGAAGTGGGTAATAGATAATGTAATTTTTGCATACTGTCAACTAACATACATTTATGCAGGAGTTATAAACTACAATCTGATATAATAAACTGCTGACCTTGGTTGCCTTTCAATTCTCCAAGTAGGACACTTCACACTTGAAGTGACCAGTTGGGGAAAGAAATTTGTACAATTTAAAAATTGCTGCTCTTGATACATAAGGAAAAGAAAGATGCTTGGATAATTGAAATTTGATGACAAAAATGTGGATGTGTAATACAGAGCTGAAATTTGTTATTTTCTTTGCCTAGCCCAAAGAAGTCAGAGAATAAGAAAATGTAAGATTTTGTTACATCTTCTATATCTGCAGTAGCAGTTAAGTGGTTTGCTCTGAATATCTATATTATATCAAATAATCATATGAAAATATTTAGTTACTGGTTTGCATGTGCTCTTATTATTAGAGATATGATATGACTCAGTAAGTGTAACGTTTCCTTGAAACAGTCTATACAGAAGCTTCATCGGTACACTTTTATTGGTACCTCAGTGCTTGTCTCTTACCCAAATAAAAGATAGTTTGTATGTTCCTTGAAATTAAAGTTAAATGTTCTAAAAAGTACACATGTATAAAAAGAAAAACAATCACTTTGTAATCATTTTAATTATGGTATAGTAAAATGATGTAAACAAAATCCATTCACAAGAAAAAAAAAAGACATGCTATTTTTAATAGATATCTTGCAAAGAGGTTGATTACGGTAAATTTCTGAAACATTTAAATGATCAGTGTAACAACTTTTGTTTTTGTAGGATCAATATTGACTTCTGAAATACGGTTCCTGCTGGTTTGAATCCAAACCCACTAAAATTATACAAGCTTGAAATTAAAATCTTATAGTAGAAACATTTTCTAGCTGAAATATATTATAATGAGGAAGACAAACTAAAATTGTTGGCCAGGCTTTGAAAAGTTAAATAATCTTAGTAAGTCATAGTTAGAAGCATGGATTTTTACCAGTGTCAGTTGCTGTTGTTTTCACTATAAAACTTTTTGTCAGATAGAACACTCAAATGTCCTTTCACAGAGAAAAAAGCCACACTGCCACCCCCCAAAAGAACCCCACCCCAAAGACATTGTAGAATGTTTAGAGGCTTTAATATCTACAGTGGATTTTAGGAGCTATTTAAAAAAGCTTCCAAGTATTATTTCCTTGTAATTTGTGAAATCACTTTTAGTCTTGACTACTGTACTTGGTTATTTCAGGTTTGTCATTTTTCCTGGTAATAAGTAAAAATTCTAATGACCTGATAGTTCTCCAGGTACACAACCCAAGGGGCTGTTTTTGGTAGGTAATGGTTTTCATCTGCTACTAAATTAAGCCTCAGGTCTTTTTGCTGCCGTTTAACTTTTCCCGTTTTAGATAATCTATGATACCCTTTCTGATTTAAAGGAAATATTCCAAACTATAAATGGAAAAAGAATAATATAATGTAAATATAGGTAATATATGTCTAAAATGCTATGTAATAAATACGTACAATAAATAAGACACGATTTTGCAAAAGCAATTCCGTCATGTGACCAATTTAAAAAAAAATCACTGGTAAATTCTGTGTGTGGCTATGAGCATTTGATAGAATCAGGTAAGTATTAAGAAGGGGCAAGACATGTAATGTCATTGTCTAGTTATGTAGTGATAGCATTCTGTTTCCATCTAAGTTCTTAAAGGCTATGATGAGTTGACAATCTAACTGTAACATCACATTTAAAAAAATTGTATAGTGAGACTTTCTTCAAACCAATATATCAAATATTGGTCCTCACTTTTTCAGAAGGACTTGCAGCTAGGGTGTTGCTATCATTACAATTCTTGTTCCACATCTGCTGCTGTTCTCCATCCTGTTCTCCCTCTGCATGGTAAAAATCTACCACTGGCGTGCGCATTGAGTAGCACCTTACCCGGTGATTACGTGTTGGCTATTAGAATGGTTAGAGATGGACTGCCCAGAGAACACAGTAACGCCTGGCACCAGTAAGGGCAGCTCTGTGCAGTGCTAGTGCAGAGCACATGTTCTTGCCATATGATGGTTAGGCTAAGAAAAAGAACAGAGGAGGCAAAAAAACCCCAACCCCAATCCCACACCTCCCCCCTCCAAGAAACCAGAAGCAAATTGCACTGATTGGTTCCCACCCAGGTTTCAAAATGCATCCCAGAGCCATTTCATACTTTGTTCACAGGGTCATTACTGGTATGACAATATCATCTCTTTGTTTTTAGAATCTGTCATCCCCTGGCTGAAGGGCTTGACTCCAAGGGTGAGTACTGATAAGGATGTGGAAGCTGCTGGGAAATTCCATGCAGAATGAAGGGATCTGTTTTAAGCTTGAAGCAGCTGCGTAGTCTCACTTACACCTGCCTGCAAAAAAGGGGATTTGGTGAGGCACCCCACCACAAAGTCTTCCTTACCCTCATGTTTTCATGTAGGCTGACAATTCTGATGGAAGAGGCAAGTTATCATGTACTCCGTACCAAAAAATAAACAGAGGATGGCCTGACCTTTCTTTAGTATATAGAAGTTAGTTAAATGAAGAGAAATAATATTTCTCAATTAAAAAAAAGAAAAACAAAAAACCCCAAAACCAAACCAAAAAGCCAACAACCACCCCCCAATTTTTGTCTGATTTCCTGGCCACCTTTGGTTTATTTTTCTGTCATGAAGAAAAAAGCAAATCAGAACTGTGATGACAACTGTAGGTGACATTATTGGATGTTTTCTGCATAGAAATGGAGTGTACTTCTGATTCTTGTACTTAAGTCTTACTGGGTTGCAGGAAGGTCCCCTTATTTTAGATCCTTGTGGTTTTAAACTTTCAGTTTAGATTTTCTGTTTGGTTTCATCTTTCTAGATGAAACCGAAGGAGGGGGGAAGGAAGGAATTGTTTCCTTTGCAGACTTTAAGAAATATTATGAAAATATTTTTAATGAGTGGATTTTTTTTTTCCAAAATTGTATATTGTAGTAACTTTAATGCTGAAATAGCTGATGGCCATAAGCTAACATTTGAATGGGAAAACATCCACAATGTGATATGCTTTTTTTGTTTTCCCACTGAGGTTTATTTGGTTTGACATATGCATATGTGTAACTCGCAAATTATATAGCACACTTTGTATTCATTTGGTTGCAATACTGTGTAATTTGTGTGCTTTAATTAAATCAGCTACATGCTCAGTTGCTTAGTCTCTTGAATTACACCAGTATGGCGCAAATCAATTAAAATTTCTATATATTAAGGAAATGGAAAGAAGGGTGAAGGGATCTTCTCCAATTGGTAATATTCTTTTACAGAGGCGGGCAATTCTTAGAGGACCAGAAGCCAGGGACACCCTGTTTTTTGCATACCTTAATATTTCTTT